>JBBPBX010035267.1:0-17987 GCA_038048925.1 Garcialebias charrua
CTGATGTTTAACACAGTGTGATCTGATTCACTGTTTCATTGTTTTGTGATTTTATGTTTTTTTCTTTTGATGTTTTAATTTTTTTCCTTAATTTCGGCCTTTGATCTTGTTGTTAAGCACTTTAACAGCTGCTGTTTTAAATGTGCTTTATAAATAAAGTTAATTTAATTTGACTAGACATTTCAACGTCTCCAGATCCTGGACTCAGGTGGTTCAGGTCTATGAGAGTCTACTGGTCTCTGGCAGAACTCTGGCTCAGTTGGACACAGAGGACTACAGAGGACAGCTGCTGGTTTTACAAAAACTGGACTCAGTCTCTGATGCTCAAAGAGACGTTCTGTCCCTTTGGACGAGTGATCCGGTGTCGGTCCGGTCCTTCTCGCTGAGTCTTCAGACGTATGATGAGCTCCTTGGTTCTGGTTCTGGTTCTGGTTCTGTTGTAGCTGAGCTGCAGAAAGTTCTGCATCATCCATCCCCAAAAAATATCTAAAATACAAACCAAGACTTGAGAATCCAGAGCGAGTTGAGGAGATAAAATCAAAACTAAACTTTTAACAAAATAAAACCATGAGAACCAACAGAACCATCAGAACCATCAGAACCATCAGAACCATCAGAACCAACAGAACCATCAGAACCAACAGAACCAACAGAACCATCAGAACCAACAGAACCATCAGAACCATCAGAACCATCAGAACCAACAGAACCATCAGAACCATCAGAACCAACAGAACCATCAGAACCATCAGAACCAACAGAACCATCAGAACCAACAGCAGATACTTCCTGGACTCCGTCCTTCTATCTCAGAGGACAAACTGTTCATTTTGTTTTCCAGTTGAAAGACAAAAGTGTTCCTTGGCTCGTGTTGTTACGAGCTGCTGAACCAGCGTCACCTGAGGGAATGTTCTGATTGGCTCCCTGAGGGATCCACCGCCCTGAGGTGTCCCAGGTCACTCATTTATTCTGGCACAGAAATAAGAAACTGTCCAGCAGGGAAGGACAAAAACCACGCCTGAAGCACGATCAGCGTTTATTCTACTGGTTTTTAAACTGAACTCTGCAGTCTGACCCGACGTGTCCTTGTTAGGGGCTACAGTCTGACCCGACGTGTCCTCATCAGAGTCTACAGTCTGACCCGACGTGTCCTCGTCAGAGTCTACAGTCTGACCCGACGTGTCCTCGTCAGAGTCTACAGTCTGACCCGACGTGTCCTCGTCAGAGTCTACAGTCTGACCCGACGTGTCCTCATCAGAGTCTACAGTCTGACCCGACGTGTCCTCATCAGAGTCTACAGTCTGACCCGACGTGACCTCATCAGAGTCTACAGTCTGACCCGACGTGTCCTCGTCAGAGTCTACAGTCTGACCCGACGTGTCCTCGTCAGAGTCTACAGTCTGACCCGACGTGTCCTCATCAGAGTCTACAGTCTGACCCGACGTGACCTCATCAGAGTCTACAGTCTGACCCGACGTGTCCTCGTCAGAGTCTACAGTCTGACCCGACGTGTCCTCGTCAGAGTCTACAGTCTGACCCGACGTGTCCTCGTCAGAGTCTACAGTCTGACCCGACGTGTCCTCGTCAGAGTCTACAGTCTGACCCGACGTGTCCTCGTCAGAGTCTACAGTCTGACCCGACGTGTCCTCGTCAGAGTCTACAGTCTGACCCGACGTGTCCTCGTTAGAGTCTACAGTCTGACCCGACGTGTCCTCGTCAAAGTCTACAGTCTGACCCGACGTGTCCTCGTTAGAGTCTACAGTCTGACCCGACGTGTCCTCGTTAGAGTCTACAGTCTGACCCGACGTGTCCTCGTTAGGGTCTACAGTCTGACCCGACGTGTCCTCGTCAGAGTCTACAGTCTGACCCGACGTGTCCTCGTTAGGGGCTACAGTCTGACCCGACGTGTCCTCATCAGAGTCTACAGTCTGACCCGACGTGTCCTCGTCAGAGTCTACAGTCTGACCCGACGTGTCCTCGTCAGAGTCTACAGTCTGACCCGACGTGTCCTCGTCAGAGTCTACAGTCTGACCCGACGTGTCCTCATCAGAGTCTACAGTCTGACCCGACGTGTCCTCATCAGAGTCTACAGTCTGACCCGACGTGTCCTCGTCAGAGTCTACAGTCTGACCCGACGTGTCCTCGTCAGAGTCTACAGTCTGACCCGACGTGTCCTCATCAGAGTCTACAGTCTGACCCGACGTGACCTCATCAGAGTCTACAGTCTGACCCGACGTGTCCTCGTCAGAGTCTACAGTCTGACCCGACGTGTCCTCGTCAGAGTCTACAGTCTGACCCGACGTGTCCTCATCAGAGTCTACAGTCTGACCCGACGTGTCCTCATCAGAGTCTACAGTCTGACCCGACGTGTCCTCGTTAGAGTCTACAGTCTGACCCGACGTGTCCTCGTCAGAGTCTACAGTCTGACCCGACGTGTCCTCGTCAGAGTCTACAGTCTGACCCGACGTGTCCTCGTCAGAGTCTACAGTCTGACCCGACGTGTCCTCGTCAGAGTCTACAGTCTGACCCGACGTGTCCTCGTCAGAGTCTACAGTCTGACCCGACGTGTCCTCGTTAGAGTCTACAGTCTGACCCGACGTGTCCTCGTCAAAGTCTACAGTCTGACCCGACGTGTCCTCGTTAGAGTCTACAGTCTGACCCGACGTGTCCTCGTTAGAGTCTACAGTCTGACCCGACGTGTCCTCGTTAGAGTCTACAGTCTGACCCGACGTGTCCTCGTCAAAGTCTACAGTCTGACCCGACGTGTCCTCGTTAGAGTCTACAGTCTGACCCGACGTGTCCTCGTCAGAGTCTACAGTCTGACCCGACGTGTCCTCGTCAGAGTCTACAGTCTGACCCGACGTGTCCTCGTCAAAGTCTACAGTCTGACCCGACGTGTCCTCGTCAGAGTCTACAGTCTGACCCGACGTGTCCTCGTTAGAGTCTACAGTCTGACCCGACGTGTCCTCGTTAGAGTCTACAGTCTGACCCGACGTGTCCTCGTTAGGGGCTACAGTCTGACCCGACGTGTCCTCGTCAGAGTCTACAGTCTGACCCGACGTGTCCTCGTTAGGGGCTACAGTCTGACCCGACGTGTCCTCGTTAGGGGCTGCAGTCTTACCCGACGTGTCCTCGTCAGAGTCTACAGTCTGACCCGACGTGTCCTCGTCGGAGTCTACAGTCTGACCCGACGTGTCCTCGTCAGAGTCTACAGTCTGACCCGACGTGTCCTCGTCAGAGTCTACAGTCTGACCCGACGTGTCCTCGTCAGAGTCTACAGTCTGACCCGACGTGTCCTCGTCAGAGTCTACAGTCTGACCCGACGTGTCCTCGTCAGAGTCTACAGTCTGACCCGACGTGTCCTCGTCAGAGTCTACAGTCTGACCCGACGTGTCCTCGTTAGAGTCTACAGTCTGACCCGACGTGTCCTCGTTAGGGGCTACAGTCTGACCCGACGTGTCCTCGTCAGAGTCTACAGTCTGACCCGACGTGTCCTCGTTAGGGGCTACAGTCTGACCCGACGTGTCCTTGTTAGGGGCTGCAGTCTTACCCGACGTGTCCTCGTCAGAGTCTACAGTCTGACCCGACGTGTCCTCGTTAGGGGCTACAGTCTTACCCGACGTGTCCTCGTCAGAGTCTACAGTCTGACCCGACGTGTCCTCGTCGGAGTCTACAGTCTGACCCGACGTGTCCTCGTCAGAGTCTACAGTCTGACCCGACGTGTCCTCGTCGGAGTCTACAGTCTGACCCGATGGATCCTCGTCGGAGTCTACAGTCTGACCCAAACGTTTCCTCGTTAGGGGCTACATTCTGACCTGACGTGTCCTCGTTAGAGTCTACAGTCTGACCCGACGTGTCCTTGTTAGAGTCTACAGTCTGACCCGACGTGTCCTCGTTAGAGTCTACAGTCTGACCCGACGTGTCCTCGTTAGAGTCTACAGTCTGACCCGACGTGTCCTCGTTAGGGGCTACAGTCTGACCCGACGTGTCCTCGTCAGAGTCTACAGTCTGACCCGACGTGTCCTCGTCAGAGTCTACAGTCTGACCCGACGTGTCCTCGTCAGAGTCTACAGTCTGACCCGACGTGTCCTCGTCAGAGTCTACAGTCTGACCCGACGTGTCCTCGTCAGAGTCTACAGTCTGACCCGACGTGTCCTCGTCAGAGTCTACAGTCTGACCCGACGTGTCCTCGTCAGAGTCTACAGTCTGACCCGACGTGTCCTCGTTAGAGTCTACAGTCTGACCCGACGTGTCCTCGTTAGGGGCTACAGTCTGACCCGACGTGTCCTCGTCAGAGTCTACAGTCTGACCCGACGTGTCCTCGTTAGGGGCTACAGTCTGACCCGACGTGTCCTTGTTAGGGGCTGCAGTCTTACCCGACGTGTCCTCGTCAGAGTCTACAGTCTGACCCGACGTGTCCTCGTCGGAGTCTACAGTCTGACCCGACGTGTCCTCGTCAGAGTCTACAGTCTGACCCGACGTGTCCTCGTCAGAGTCTACAGTCTGACCCGACGTGTCCTCGTCGGAGTCTACAGTCTGACCCGATGGATCCTCGTCGGAGTCTACAGTCTGACCCAAACGTTTCCTCGTTAGGGGCTACATTCTGACCTGACGTGTCCTCGTTAGAGTCTACAGTCTGACCCGACGTGTCCTTGTTAGAGTCTACAGTCTGACCCGACGTGTCCTCGTTAGAGTCTACACTCTGACCCGACGTGTCCTCGTTAGAGTCTACAGTCTGACCCGACGTGTCCTCGTTAGGGGCTACAGTCTGACCCGACGTGTCCTCGTCAGAGTCTACAGTCTGACCCGACGTGTCCTCGTTAGGGGCTACAGTCTGACCCGACGTGTCCTTGTTAGGGGCTGCAGTCTTACCCGACGTGTCCTCGTCAGAGTCTACAGTCTGACCCGACGTGTCCTCGTCGGAGTCTACAGTCTGACCCGACGTGTCCTCGTCAGAGTCTACAGTCTGACCCGACGTGTCCTCGTCAGAGTCTACAGTCTGACCCGACGTGTCCTCGTCGGAGTCTACAGTCTGACCCGACGTGTCCTCGTCAGAGAGCAGTCTGACCCGACGTGTCCTCGTTAGGGGCTACAGTCTGACGGATCCTCGTCAGAGTCTACAGTCTGACCCGACGTGTCCTCGTTAGAGTCTACAGTCTGACCCGACGTGTCCTCGTCGGAGTCTACAGTCTGACCAGACGTGTCCTCGTTAGAGTCTACAGTCTGACCTGACGTGTCCTCGTTAGGGGCTACAGTCTGACCCGATGGATCCTCGTCGGAGTCTACAGTCTGACCCAAATGTTTCCTCGTTAAGGGCTACATTCTGACCTGACGTGTCCTCGTTAGAGTCTACAGTCTGACCCGACGTGTCCTCGTTAGAGTCTACACTCTTACCCGACGTGTCCTCGTTAGAGTCTACAGTCTGACCCGACGTGTCCTCGTTAGGGGCTACAGTCTGACCCGACGTGTCCTCGTCAGAGTCTACAGTCTGACCCGACGTGTCCTCGTCGGAGTCTACAGTCTGACCCGACGTGTCCTCGTTAGGGGCTACAGTCTGACCCGACGTGTCCTTGTTAGGGGCTGCAGTCTTACCCGACGTGTCCTCGTCAGAGTCTACAGTCTGACCCGACGTGTCCTCGTCGGAGTCTACAGTCTGACCCGACGTGTCCTCGTTAGGGGCTACAGTCTGACCCGAGGGATCCTTGTCTGAGTCTACAGTCTGACACGATGTTTCCTCGTTAGGGGCTACAGTCTGACCCGATGGATCCTCGTCGGAGTCTACTGTCTGACCCAACGTGTCCTCGTTAGGAGCTGCAGTCTGACCCGAGGGATCCTTGTCTGAGTCTACAGTCTGACACGATGTTTCCTCGTTAGGGGCTACAGTCTGACCCAACGTGTCCTCGTTAGGAGCTGCAGTCTGACCCAAACGTTTCCTCGTTAGGGGCTACATTCTGACCTGACGTGTCCTCGTTAGAGTCTACAGTCTGACCCGACGTGTCCTTGTTAGAGTCTACAGTCCGACCCGACGTGTCCTCGTTAGGGGCTACAGTCTGACCCGATGGATCCTCGTCGGAGTCTACAGTCTGACCCGACGTGTCCTCATCAGAGTCTACAGTCTAACCCGATGTATCCTCGTCGGAGTCTACAGTCTGACACGACGTTTCCTCGTTAGGGGCTACAGTCTGACCCGAGGGATCCTCGTCGGAGTCTACAGTCTGACCCGACGTGTCCTCGTTAGGGGCTACAGTCTGACCCGACATGTCCTCGTTAGGGGCTACAGTCTGACCCGACATGTCCTCGTTAGGGGCTGCAGTCTGACCCGACGTTTCCTCGTTAGGGGCTACAGTCTGACCCGACGTGTCCTCATTAGGGGCTACAGTCTGACCCGATGGATCCTCGTTGGAGTCTACAGTCTGACCCTATGGATCCTCGTCAGAGTCTAAAGTCTGACCCGACGTTTCCTCGTTAGGGACTATAGTCTGACCCGACGTGTCCTCGTTAGAGGCTGCCCGATGGATCCTCGTCGGAGTCTACACTCTGACCCGATGGATCCTCGACGGAGTCTACAGTCTGACCCGCCGTGTCCTCGTTAGGGGCTGTAGTATGACCCGTATGACCTGATGGATCCTCGTCGGAGTCTACAGTCTGACATGACGTGTCCTCGTTGAGGGCTGCAGACTGACCTGACGTGTCCTCGTTAGGGGCTACAGTCTTACCCGACGTGTCCTCGTTAGGGTCTACAGTCCGACCCGACGTGTCCTTGTTAGGGGCTGCAGTCTTACCCGACGTGTCCTCGTTAGGGGCTGCAGTCTTACCCGACGTGTCCTCGTTAGGGGCTACAGTCTTACCCGACGTGTCCTCCGCAGAGTCTACAGTCTGACCCGACGTGTCCTCGTTAGGGTCTACAGTCCGACCCGACGTGTCCTTGTTAGGGGCTGCAGTCTTACCCGACGTGTCCTCGTCAGAGTCTACAGTCTGACCCGACGTGTCCTCGTTAGGGGCT
Source organism: Garcialebias charrua (assembly GCA_038048925.1). Classification (NCBI taxonomy): domain Eukaryota; kingdom Metazoa; phylum Chordata; class Actinopteri; order Cyprinodontiformes; family Rivulidae; genus Garcialebias; species Garcialebias charrua. The sequence continues at coordinate 7,004 of JBBPBX010035267.1, forward strand.
ACAGTCTTACCCGACGTGTCCTCGTCAGAGTCTACAGTCTGACCCGACGTGTCCTCGTTAGGGACTACAGTCTGACCCGACCTGTCCTCATTAGGGGCTACAGTCTGACCCGACGTGTCCTCGTTAGGGGCTACAGTCTGACCCGACGTGTCCTCGTTAGGGACTACAGTCTGACCCGACCTGTCCTCATTAGGGGCTACAGTCTGACCCGACGTGTCCTCGTTAGGGGCTACAGTCTTACCCGACGTGTCCTCGTCAGAGTCTACAGTCTGACCCGACGTGTCCTCGTTAGGGACTACAGTCTGACCCGACCTGTCCTCATTAGGGGCTACAGTCTGACCCGACCTGTCCTCATTAGGGGCTACAGTCTGACCCGACGTGTCCTCGTTAGGGGCTACAGTCTGACCCGACATGTCCTCGTTAGGGGCTACAGTCTTACCCGACGTGTCCTTGTCAGAGTCTACAGTCTGACCCGACGTGTCCTCGTTAGGGGCTACAGTCTGACCCGACGTGTCCTCGTTAGAGTCTACAGTCTGACCCGACGTGTCCTCGTTAGGGGCTTCAGTCTGACCCGACGTGTCCTTGTTAGGGGCTGCAGTCTGACCCGACCTGTCCTCGTTAGGGGCTGCAGTCTGACCCGACGTGTCCTTGTTAGGGGCTGCAGTCTGACCCGACCTGTCCTCGTTAGAGACTGCAGTCTGACCCGACGTGTTCTCGTTAGAGACTGCAGTCTGACCCGACGTGTTCTCGTTAGAGACTGCAGTCTGACCCGACGTGTTCTCGTTAGGGGCTGCAGTGTGACCTGATGTGTCCTCGTTAGGGGCTACAGTCTGACCCGATGGATCCTCGTTAGGGGCTACAGTCTGACCCGATGGATCCTCGTTCATTAAAACTCCTACATGGGTTCTTGAGGTATTTTGCTAACAGAAAGGTTTGCCTCCAGATGGTTTGTCCAAAGCTCCAGTGCAATCTGTCAGCAGTCAGGATGTGTGTTGGCGATGACTCTCAGCTACTACCACTCACCGTTGGAGCTCAGTCTGCAGATCTGACTGAACTACGTCCTGTTTTTGAAGGTCAACTGGCTGTGAGAGCCATCTTGAATCAGGTCAACACGGAGCTGAGTGTAGATGTCCATACAATGATCACTTTCTGCCAGTTTCAAGTAAACCTGATTCATGAGATATTTTGCTAACAGACTTTCCTGTTGGTAATCTCATCTACAGCTCAGGTTTTACCGGAGTCTTTGGTTTTTATGGTCTCCAGTTGGATTTTGTTGAAACGAAAAGAGTTGTTCATGTGTTTTTGAGCTGCTTCAGTTTCTGACCTGAAATTTACCGTTTTTTTTAAAGTCTTTCTTTAATCCACAGAATCTGAAGTGTAATGATGTTGATCCAGACGATTGTTCTGTTCCATCGAAGGTTGTGAAATGAATTCAGACTCTAAACGAACTTCTCGTCTCTTTCAGGGGCTCCTGTTGTGGCGATGGAGGTGGAAGGTGGGGGCTCCGCCACGTCGTCCCGTTCGTTGTTTTGTGGATTTCTCTGGACCGGACCGGTAGGAGGCCGACTCTTCTGTGTGTGAAATTTAAAATGAGACTTCTTCGTTTCGTTTTAGACTGATGACGCAATCCTTAACGGTTAAAACGATCCTTCTGGAAAAATCTTGTGAAAAGTGCTTTTTTCTGGTTGTAGTTTATTTTTAGTTTCTCTAGTCGTGTTAAAACTGTAGCTGAATTAAAAAACACGTCTTTAAAGATAAAAAGGTTGAACATGAGACAATGTTTTTCACACAATCACAATCTGACTTGTTTTGATGCGTCTGGCTCTGAAACCGTCCAGATGATCCGCCTGAACATTGTTGGAGTTTACCTGGATTAATGATCTGAACTTTGGATTAAAGGTGCTATGTGTAACTTTCTGTAGAGCACAGAACTTAGAAATATTTTCAACAGGCAAAGCATTCTGATCCCTCCCCCTCAGAGCCATATATGGCTCTGCCCCCCTTGCTCTGCTGAAATTCAAATTCAAGCTCTGTTTTTATTGGCTGGTTACAAACTCTGTTTTTATTGGCTGGTTAACGGCGGGTCACTCTGTGTTTTTATAAATGCTGATAGAGAAGCAAGGGGACTATAGTTTTTTTCAGAGATTACTTTGTCTAACACCAGTCTGTCAGTAGATAGTGACAGAGTGAAGAAATATGTTAAAAATATATTGTTAGAAAAGTTACAGACTGCACTACAAAGTTACATAGTGCAGCTTTAATGATCTGAGTTTTGGATTAATGATCTGAATTTTGGATTAATGATCTGAATTTTGGATTAATGATCTGAATTTGGATTAATGATCTGAATTTTGGATTAATGATCTGAATTTTGTATTAATGATCTGAATTTTGGATTAATAATCTTTATTTTGGATTAATGAGCTGAATTTTGGATTAATGATCTGAGTTTTGGATTAATGATCTGAACTTTGGATTAATGATCTGAGTTTTGGATTAATGATCTGAGTTTTGGATTAATGATCTGAATTTTGGATTAATGATCTGAATTTTGGATTGATGATCTGAATTTAGGATTAATTATCTGAATTTTGGATTACGGTAATGATCTGAGTTTTGGATTAATGAGCTGAATTTTGGATTAATGATCTGAGTTTTGTATAGACCTACCTATGTAAATTGAACGCTGAGATAACACACACATCCTATGTAAATTTACGAATCACACCTCACACCTTAACAGTAGGTGTTTCTTCTCTCTGTTGTAATTTTAGAAACTTACTTTTTTGACGTTCCTTCTATTTTTTGATGCTGTGATAGCTGGGCCTTTTCAACAAAACAAGATACTTCTTCCAACAGAGGTAGTGGTAGAAGAGTAGACAGCTTCTGGAAGGTCTGATTCATTTTGAGTGAGAGAGCTTCAATGGTGAAGTGGATCTGTCTTATTCTCTCACTGAGCAGCTTGTTTTGAGCTTTAAGGAGGATTCCTCCTTTGAATCAAAGGACAGAGCAGATGGGTTCTGTTTGCGGCATAGCTCTGTTAGCAGCATGGTTCTGTTTTCAACTTGATCCTGTTAGCATTGTGGTTCTGTTAGTAGCATGGCTCTGTTAGCATGGGGTTCTGTTAGCAGCATGGTCGTGTTAGCATCGTGGTTCTGTTAGCAATGTGTTCCTGTTAGCAGCATAGCTCTGTTAGCAACATGGTCTCGTTAGCAACATGGCTCTGTTAGCAGCAGGGTTCTGTTTTCAACATGATCCTGTTAGCATCGTGGTTCTGTTAGTAGCATGGCTCAGTTAGCAGCATGGATCTGTTAGCATGTGGTTCTGTTAGCTTCATGATCATGTTAGCATCGTGGCTCTGTTAGCGGCATGGCTCTGTTAGCAGCGTGGTCCTGTTTGCAGCATGATTTATAGTAACGACTTCTGTAATGGACTATTGCCCTCAAGAAGAGATTCATAACTGGCTGTGATTATCGTACCCACCACTGCACCCTGTATTCACTGGTTAACTGGACATCATTAACTTCACACAGACTCTTCCACTGGTACATTTTCATCTTTAAATCACTTCTTGGTCTGCTGCCCTCACACATCTCCTCCTACATGTCTCTGTGTGAGTGCAGCTACAGCGTGCGCTCTCAGGACATGATTACCTGCAGTGTTCCCTCAGTGAGGACTGAACTAGACAAAAGGGCCTTCTCCTACTCTGCTCCTGTTTCCTGGAATATCTTGTAAAAAGATCTGAAGCTCTCGACCTTGACCTCTGTAAGTGGCTTCAAACATCTGATAAGTTCCTGGAAAACAACACAGACTGTTTCTGTTTGTAGTTTTCTATATCGTTTTATAATGTAGCTGTTTTTGTTTTGTTTTGCATCAATTCTTCCATTTACATTTCATTTTAAACACTTTTTATATGATTGTCTGTTGGTGTCTGTACGTCCTCTGGTCTCTTTGTTTAATTCAGCTCTCTCTTGTTAACTAGTCCTCGAGGTTCAATGAGACTAACCTGTAGAAATAAAGGTTGAATGGAAAAAATAAAATAAAAACGGGTCCGGCCGACACAGAACATTCAAAGTTCCCGCGGAGCCGAGCTGTTCGGGCAGATCGTAATGTGAGGAAACTGCTTACTGGTTTTTACTTTGCTGAAAAGTGTTGTTTCTTCAAACCATTGGGGGGGGGGGCAAAGATTAATCTATTGGGGGCCAAGGGCACCAATGGGCTCCCAGGATCCCCCACGGCACCTGGTGGGGGATAAAACTGTGCAGTAGTCTTCATCTGCTTCGCTCCAGACTGTTCCTGTGCTCTGAGCCAGTCCAGCTTCTGTTTGAGCTCTTTGTTGGAACGTTCCAAACTGAACCAGTTTGATCAACTGGGAGACGGTCGTCTGTCGGCGAGTGGACCGCGATCCGCTCAACGTTTCAACAAGACGACGCTCGTTCCTGCCTCTTTCACCCTACCACCTCCTCCCCCTCGGATTCGATTATCTCCCGATGACAGACGAGAGGAGGGAGGAGACGGAGCACCTGGGTGGGTGAGTCAGCGCTCACCTGGACATAGAAACGAGCTCTTGTAACTGGAATGTTCTCCACCTGCGCTCATCTGTCATACCATCAAGCCTTTTTAACTCTGGAGCGTGTGGTCAGTTCTCTGCCACGGAGCTCGTCCTTGTCCGAGTCTCAATAAACTCTTTAGTCCCCCGTCGAGAGACGTATCGTGGTCCAAATCAAGGTCAAAGTTCACAACAGGTCTGTACTTAACCAGGCCGTTGCTACAGGTGGATGTATACAGTATTTTCTGGACTATAAGTCGCACCTTTATATAAGTCGCTTTGTCCAATTATTGTCAATAAATTGTAAAAAATCCATAAACAGGTCGCACCTTTACATAAGTTGCATCTATTATGCGTCACCACTATGCGACGCGTCAGCGCGTCATTTGCCCTGCTGAAATTTACGACCACAGAATCATGCACGGAAGGAATTATCACAAGATAAACACGGTAAAAACAATTATTTGTCTGCTGAAAATTATAGCAAACATGTGTCTTAGCTTAACCGTTCCTTAATAAATTCACGTAATGGTCAAATCTGCTGGATTTAAATTTTTTCGCTTTGAAAAAGTACAAGGAAAAACAACGAAGCTAACCGCGACACATTTACGTCTATAAAACATTGAATTTTATCTCAAATAACTCCAACAGCTAACAGTTTGTAAATGTACATCTAGTGATTACTTTCTGGAAGTTTGAAAAAAATCTGCTCTAAGGTTTATGAGCTATTTGCTCAAACGTACAAGGAAAAATCAACTAAGCTAACCGCGACACATTTACGTCTATAAAACATCAAATTTTATCTCAAACATCTCATAAAGCTAATCAGTTGTAAATATCCATCTAGTGATTACGTTCTGTAAGTTTGATCAAAATCTGTCCTGTGGTTCTTGACCTATTTTGCTAACAAACACTGAGCTAACAGCGAAGTAGCTAGTTCATACCTCCAGAGCAGGAGGCCGGGCTGCGACAGAGTGAATCCGTCCAGAGGAGGCTCTCGTCGGACACATGAGGTGGGAACGGTTGGTGTACCCTAGCGGACAAAGGTGGTACTGCACCATTTTTGCCAAAATGGAAAAACGGTCATATCTGAGCCAAAAATTGGTCTAAAAATATGGGAAAAAATCCATAAACAAGTCTCACCTCTCTATAAGTCGCAGGGCATGCAAATTAGGCAAAAAGGTGCGACTTATAGACCGGTAAGTAAGGTAATTGCTGACGGGCGTGTGCTGTGCCATGCGCAACAATTATCTGCAGAAATAAATGAGTCCTGAGTCTTTACTGAAATGTTTGACATTTTGTTCGTCCTCAAAATAAATAAGACGTAGCAGGAACCACAGACTGGAGTGTTTTTTGTAACAGCTCTGTAGAACGGGTTTATTCTCTCCGGATGAAGGAAATGCAAAGAGGGGCAGAAGTGTGTTAATAAAGAGATGAAGGAGGGAGGAATGCTGCCGGAGCGAAGGAATGTGAGCGAACGGCTGGACGGGACGGAGAGGTGAAAGAAGAGAAGGGCAGGCTGATGAAGCCGTCTAATCTGATGGATTATATTCTGAACCCGAGTCAGCCGAGTCTGTTTCATCTGGTTTACGTCCCTGCGGAACGCCCACAGAGCCCAAACGTTTGCTTTGCTGCTCAGCTTTTATTTTCTGAACCTCAATCCCACCAAGAGTTCTGCGACGTGTCCGGAAGTCAGCTGGAGTGTCAATTTATTTTAAATGTGGAAACTGGCGGGGTGGCACAGTGGCACAGATGGTTGAGCGGTTGCCTTTCAGCAAGAAGGTTGCTGGTTCAAATCCTGGCCTGGGGCCTTTCTGGGTGGAGTTTGCATGTTCTCTCTGTGCTGCGTGGATTTTCTCCCACAGACCAAAAACATGCATGTTAGACTGAAACTCTACATTGTCCCTAAATGTCCCTGTGATGGACTGGAGACCAGTCCAGAGTGTCCCCCGCCTCTCACACAGTGCTAGCTTGACATGGACACCAGTGACCCAAAAAGGAAGAAGCGGATAAAGATAATATATGGATGGATGGATAGATGGAAGGAAGGATGATGGATGGATGATGGTTGTATGATGATTGAGTTCCATCATACAACCATCCAGCTGGATGGTTGTATGATGGTTGGATAAATAATAATGGGTGGAAGTTGGATGATGGGTTGATGATGGGTGGATGGAAATTGGCTGTCAGGTTGTGTGAGATTAACCTTTGACCCAGTGTTGCAGCTAAAGTTTGTGTTTGTTTCGGAATCCCAGTTCTAATTTACTGATTAGCTTTAAATTTGTGGCTAAATGACCAATCAGAATTGGGGACTAAAATAAAATTAGATCTGTTATGATTTAGAACAAACATGAATCTTTTTATGATTTATATCCAACATAGATTTGTTTGTGATTGATAAACATCATGGATCTGTTTGTGATTTATAAAAATCATATATCTGTTATGATTTATAACAAACGTGGATCTGTTTGTGATTGATAATAATAATAATAATAATAAACTTTATTTGTATAGCACCTTCCTACAATGCCTTGCATTGACCAAGGTGCTTAACAGGACAGAAAATATAAAAACCGGTACAATAAATCAGTGAAAATAGAATAAAAAACAACAGCAATAAAAGGAGGCAATGGAAATAAAAAATGCTACATACTAAAATACCAAAAGTAATAAAAGTTACACACTGAAAGCTTTTTTGAACAAGTGGAAATAAAAAGGCAATGGAAATAAAAAATGCTACATATTAAAATACCAAAAGTAATAAAAGTTACACACTGAAAGCTTTTTTGAACAAGTGGGTCTTCAGTCTGGTTTTGAACAGAGTCAGATCAGAGGTGGCACGCAGCTCAAGGGGGAGGCTGTTCCAGGCTTTTGGGCCGGCAACAGAAAATGACCGGTCTCCCCATTGTTTGTACCTTGAGCGAGGCACCTCCAGCAGGTGTTGACTGGCAGATCGTAAAGCTCTGCCGGGCTGATGGACTTTCAAAAGTTCTGAGATGTACAGAGGAGCAAGTCCATTCAGAGCTTTGAAAACAAACAGGAGCAGCTTGAACTGTATCCTGAACTGAACCGGGAGCCAGTGTAGAGAGGACAGGACAGGAGTGATGTGTTCATATTTTCGTGTGTTGGTCAAAAAGCGCGCGGCAGAGTTCTGTACAAGCTGTAAACGGGAGATGGAGGATTGATTAATACCAACATACAAAGCATTACAATAATCAAGTCTGGAGGTCACAAAGGCATGGATGGCCTTCTCCAGATCACCACGGCTGAGGAGTGACTTGACTTTACTTTTGATTGATAAACATCATGGATGTGGTTGTGATTTATAACTAACGTTGATCTGATTATGATTTATACAAGCATGGATCTGTTTGTGATTTATAATTTACATTGATCTGTTTGCGATTGATGAACATCATGGATCTTTTTGGGATTTATACAAACATGGATCTATTTGTGATTCATAAAAAATGTGGATCTGTTATGATTTATAACAAACATGGATCTGTTTGTGATTTATAACAAACATGGATCTGTTTGTGATTTATAACAAACGAGGATCTGTTTGTGATTCATATTAAATGTGGATCTGTTTGTGATTGATAAACATGGATCTGGTTGCGATTTATAACCAACACAGATCTGATTGTGATAACCAACAGTGATCTGTTTTCAGCCACAGATTAATTTAAGCTCACCTTGTTCTCTGAGCCAGCTCACCTCACAGTTATCTGCTGCCTGACGTTATTTAAAAGGCTTGCTGCTAACTCTTCTCCTCACCTTTCAGTGATGGCTGCCATGTTGGCTGGCTGGACCCGCCTCGGCCTCTGCAGCAGCACAGAGGCCTTCTGTTCTGCCTCAGATGGAGGGCACGAACAATAGTTGGGTTGTAGTTCTGGTCTGACTCTGTAGGTGAACCCCCGTAGTCCTGTCGGCTGCAGGAACCATCGCTTCTGCATGTCAGCATCGTTTTCAGCCTTTGGCTCGCCGCAACATGCTCGTTTCCTCCAGCCGGCATGTTGGATGATAGTTTACACAGAGCATGTTGGATGATAGTTTACACAGAGCATGTTGGATGATAGTTTACACAGAGCATGTTGGATGATAGTTTACACAGAGCATGTTGGATGATAGTTTACACAGAGCATGTTGGATGATAGTTTACACAGAGCATGTTGGATGATAGTTTACACAGAGCATGTTGGATGATAGTTTACACAGAGCATGTTGGATGGTAGTTTACACAGAGCATGTTGGATGGTAGTTTACACAGAGCATGTTGGATGATAGTTTACACAGAGCATGTTGGATGATAGTTTACACAGAGCATGTTGGATGATAGTTTACACAGAGCATGTTGGATGATAGTTTACACAGAGCATGTTGGATGATAGTTTACACAGAGCATGTTGGATGATAGTTTACACAGAGCATGTTGGATGATAGTTTACACAGAGCATGTTGGATGATAGTTTACACAGAGCATGTTGGATGATAGTTTACACAGAGCATGTTGGATGATAGTTTACACAGAGCATGTTGGATGATAGTTTACACAGAGCATGTTGGATGATAGTTTACACAGAGCATGTTGGATGATAGTTTACACAGAGCATGTTGGATGATAGTTTACACAGAGCATGTTGGATGATAGTTTACACAGAGCATGTTGGATGATAGTTTACACAGAGCATGTTGGATGATAGTTTACACAGAGCATGTTGGATGATAGTTTACACAGAGGCTGGCAGAGCGGGCATTCTTTGATTATTCCAGCTATGCACATTTTAAAGCTCTAAACAGAAATCCTATATAAAAAAAAGAGCTTTAAGAAACTCAAGAAGTCTACTAAACACGTGAAGTTCAGCTTATAATAACATTTATGCTATTTTTCCTTTTTAGCTCAGGCAGCCATTTTTGATTTGCAGTCAGAGTCTATTAAGGATCAGTCTCAGCTACCACTACACGACTTTCAACTACATAGCTCTAAAAACGTCCGAGTTACATCCATTTGAAAGTAACTCTGGCGGCCATCTTGAATTGTTAAGATTTGAATTCCTTCTGTTGTGCATCCCTGTCAGGTACCTCCACACCAAACTTCAGCTCAGTATCTTTTAAAAGAGCTGAGTTATCATATTTTCCCTTTAAGCTAAGGCAGCCATCTTGGATTTTAAATTATTATTATTATTTTTATGTAACTCACTCTCAGCTATGACCATACAGACTGCCTTGAGTTAGGGTTAGTTTCCTTGAGATAGCTGTGGCAGCCATCTTGAAATAAAATGGCTCCCAAAGTTAATCAGTTCTGTTCAGACTTCTCCACTCCAGGTTAGATGTGTCATTTCTAACTCGAGCCCGGAGCCCGGCCCGACCCAGATTTGGACTGTGCCGGGCCATAATAATGTGTTTAATGTGTGGGCCGGGTCGGTGTTGGGCTTTTTATTGCATCAGGGATGCACGCGGCTGACGACCCAATGATATACAAACATGGCTTGCCATGCTACACCTGCAGCACATGGCCATTTGACCTCTCGCTGGCCGGCCTGTTGAAAGAGGTAAAAAGTTCAGTTAAGCTTCAGATGGACTACTGCCAGAGGTCCATCAGCGCAAATGGACATTCGTTCAGCTGCTGCACTCAGTGGACGCAAGCCGATGACCCAAACAGGTGAGATCACAAAATATCCGACATGTCAGAGCAGGATGCAGGCAGAAGCAGGGGAAGAGTTGAATGCGCTTTGATGGCTCCTCAGCTCCGATCTACTGCCCCCTCAGCCGAGAACGGGTTCTCTGCAGACCAAAAGTGGGTGTTTCTGGAGAACAGGCATTTCTAGGGGGCAAACACTGATTGGCTTACTGTATTTTCTGACTCTTTAGTTAAGTTACGTCAGCTCTTTTTAAAACTGCAGGTTTCTAAGAAACAATGTTGTCTCTGCTGTCAAACACAAGAAGATTCTCTTTAGTCGTTGGGTTGGAGGCTGCACCTGACACAGGTTGGCTTCAGTGGGTACAATGAAATATGAAGTTAAAGGAAACATCCTTTGTCCCAAGGCCAGTATCATTATTATTTTGGTTACTTTATTTTTCTTTATTAATCGATTGTAACTATTTTCACATTATTCAACAACCAAAGTGGATTTTGTTTTTTAATGTAATGGCTACCTAACATTTAGCCCTCCACACTACCCATTTATGCTGCTCTTATTTTGAAATGTAACCTGAAGTTCTGTGTTGAGAGAGGAGGAAAAAGAAGTTGTGGAGACGCCGCTAATGTTGAACCAGTTAACACCATAGACATAAGTCTGTGGTTAACACAAACGGCTTGTTTTTTTCATCCAATCACATGTGGCCCTCCGGAAACGCCTTCCGAATTTGTCTGCAGAGATACATACTTGCCTCAGCCATGTACGTCCACCGACCATTAATGATAGT
>JBBPBX010035268.1:5000-12500 GCA_038048925.1 Garcialebias charrua
ACAGATGTTGATGTCAGTGGACCAGGACCACTGGTTCTAACAGATGTTGATGTCAGTGGACCAGGACCACTGGTTCTAACAGATGTTGATGTCAGTGAACCAGGACCACTGGTTCTAACAGATGATGATGTCAGTGGACCAGGACCACTGGTTCTAACAGATGATGATGTCAGTGGACCAGGACCACTGGTTCTAACAGATGTTGATGTCAGTGAACCAGGACCACTGGTTCTAACAGATGATGATGTCAGTGGACCAGGACCACTGGTTCTAACAGATGATGATGTCAGTGAACCAGGACCACTGGTTCTAACAGATGTTGATGTCAGTGAACCAGGACCACTGGTTCTAACAGATGATGATGTCAGTGGACCAGGACCACTGGTTCTAACAGATGTTGATGTCAGTGAACCAGGACCACTGGTTCTAACAGATGATGATGTCAGTGGACCAGGACCACTGGTTCTAACAGATGATGATGTCAGTGGACCAGGACCACTGGTTCTAACAGATGATGATGTCAGTGGACCAGGACCACTGGTTCTAACAGATGATGATGTCAGTGAACCAGGACCACTGGTTCTAACAGATGATGATGTCAGTGGACCAGGACCACTGGTTCTAACAGATGTTGATGTCAGTGGACCAGGACCACTGGTTCTAACAGATGTTGATGTCAGTGGACCAGGACCGAGTCCTGGTTCTAACAGATGTTGATGTCAGTGGACCAGGACCGAGTCCTGGTTCTAACAGATGTTGATGTCAGTGGACCAGGACCGAGTCCTGGTTCTAACAGATGTTGATGTCAGTGGACCAGGACCGAGTCTTGGTTCTAACAGATGATGATGTCAGTGGACCAGGACTGAGTCCTGGTTCTAACAGATGATGATGTCAGTGGACCAGGACCGAGTCCTGGTTCTAACAGATGATGATGTCAGTGAACCAGGACCACTGGTTCTAACAGATGATGATGTCAGTGGACCAGGACCGAGTCCTGGTTCTAACAGATGTTGATGTCAGTGGACCAGGACCGAGTCTTGGTTCTAACAGATGATGATGTCAGTGGACCAGGACTGAGTCCTGGTTCTAACAGATGTTGATGTCAGTGGACCAGGACCGAGTCCTGGTTCTAACAGATGATGATGTCAGTGAACCAGGACCACTGGTTCTAACAGATGATGATGTCAGTGGACCAGGACCGAGTCCTGGTTCTAACAGATGTTGATGTCAGTGGACCAGGACCGAGTCTTGGTTCTAACAGATGATGATGTCAGTGGACCAGGACTGAGTCCTGGTTCTAACAGATGTTGATGTCAGTGGACCAGGACCGAGTCCTGGTTCTAACAGATGATGATGTCAGTGGACCAGGACTGAGTCCTGGTTCTAACAGATGTTGATGTCAGTGGACCAGGACCGAGTCCTGGTTCTAACAGATGTTGATGTCAGTGGACCAGGACCACTGGTTCTAACAGATGTTGATGTCAGTGGACCAGGACCACTGGTTCTAACAGATGATGATGTCAGTGGACCAGGACCACTGGTTCTAACAGATGATGATGTCAGTGGACCAGGACCACTGGTTCTAACAGATGATGATGTCAGTGGACCAGGACCACTGGTTCTAACAGATGATGATGTCAGTGGACCAGGACCACTGGTTCTAACAGATGATGATGTCAGTGGACCAGGACCACTGGTTCTAACAGATGATGATGTCAGTGGACCAGGACCACTGGTTCTAACAGATGATGATGTCAGTGGACCAGGACCACTGGTTCTAACAGATGATGATGTCAGTGGACCAGGACCAGACACGTAGAAAATAAAGCGTGTCTGGAACTGAGCACGTCTGAAGCCGCTCGGCGTCGGGAGCTTCAGATCTTTGTTCGACCAGGAGCTCTGGTCCATCAGTTCAGAAACGTGTGGAGGTCCAAGCTCCTCTGTCATCAGAACGCTGCACCACCGGGCCGACCCCACGGGGACCAAACAGAACCAGATCAGAGTCCCAACTGGATCTTCCATCATCAAACACTGCAGAACCGAGAGGAGCAAACATCCCAGATGTTGCTGGAGGGTCTCCAACCAGAACATCTGGTCCGTTTCAAACCCAACAGAACCCTCAGAGACGGGTCCATCCCCAACAACCCCCAGACTGAGTCTTCATGTCCACAGGGTCCAACACCAGAGACTGACGTCCAACTGCACCTCAAGGACACTGAGGACCAGCTGGTCCAGATGTTGGACAGAGAGGACAGATGTTTGAGGAGTTCTGGCCTTCATGCAGGTGACCCAAACATCTGTGAGTCTCATGAGCCTCCACTATGAGGTCGAGTAGTAACTGTCTAACCTGCAGCTGATGGAAGAACAAACCAGTTCTCCACACTCCAGATGTTTTGGACCTGACGGAGAGAAACGTCCAGAACACGAGTCCAGTTTGTTTATTCATCGAGCCGGAGGAACGATGAGCACAACAAGCTAAAAGTGTCAAAGTAGCTAAAAGCTGAACTCTTTCATGAGAACTTCATTTCTTCAAATATTTTATGAATCTGTCAAACAGAGTTTTGATTTTCACAAACGTTCGGCTGTTTGCTCCTGAACGTTGTTGTGGATTCGGCTGATGTAGTTTCAGACTCGTGGATTCGGCTGATGTAGTTTCAGACTCGTGGATTCGGCTGATGTAGTTTCAGACTCATGTGGATTCGGCTGATGTAGTTTCAGACTCATGTGGATTCGGCTGATGTAGTTTCAGACTCGTGGATTCGGCTGATGTAGTTTCAGACTCGTGTGGATTCGGCTGATGTAGTTTCAGACTCATGTGGATTCGGCTGATGTAGTTTCAGACTCGTGTGGATTCGGCTGATGTAGTTTCAGACTCATGTGGATTCGGCTGATGTAGTTTCAGACTCGTGTCTCAGGTCCAAGAGCCGCTCGGGGACCTCGTGCACGGCGCTGTGCACGGAGATGACTGCTGGCGCTCTAAAGTACCGGAAGCGGCTCGGTAAGCACAGATGAAGCTGATTAAACATTCAAGTAATGGATCTGGACCCGGTCCAAATGTGTTCCTGAAGCTCGGGGACCTGCAGGGGCCCTCAGGGGCCGTAAACCGTCTACAGCCACTGCGGGGCCACAACCTGTGGACCACAGGCTGATGGAGCGGGCAGACCCGGGCTCATTAAAAACCTCTCCGAGGTTCTGCTGGGGGGTTTCAGAGACAGTTCTTTGTTCTGTTCAGAACCAACCCAGAACCACGATTCTGGGTCTGGTGTCCACGTCCGTCTCTCAGAACCAGGGCGTCCTGGAGTCTGGGTCTCCAGAACCAGGGCGTCCTCCAGGAGTCTGGGTCTCTCAGAACCAGGGCGTCCTCCAGGAGTCTGGGTCTCCAGAACCAGGGCGTCCTCCAGGAGTCTGGGTCTCCAGAACCAGGGCGTCCTCCAGGAGTCTGGGTCTCCAGAACCAGGGCGTCCTCCAGGAGTCTGGGTCTCCAGAACCGGCAGGTTCTGAGCTTCATCTGGAGCTGAGACCAGAACTTCATCAGCTTTGAGCCGTTTCAGAACGGGCCTTATTGATTATTGATTATCTGTCAGTTTTATTGGTTCTGTCAATAAAATATTTTTCTGTTGCAGAACAGCTTTTTACAAAAATAAAACTTTTTAATATGAAACAAAAATGTTTGTTTTCTGCAGGAAATCATTTTGAACCAAATAAAATCAACACGTTTTAATTTAAAGCCTGAAAAATCTGAGAAACTTTTTACAATAAACACGTTTTATGAGTTCCTGAACTCTTTACGGTAGTTTGAGTTTCCGTCACCGGCGATTTATCGTAACAAGATGGTTATGATCCAAACTTGAGTGTGACTTACTGTAAAGTTTTGTAAAGTATTATGGATTGTAAGTGACCGTAACTGAAAGTACGTCTAACGGCTCGTATGCTAACGGCTCGTATGCTAACGACTCGTATGCTAACGACTCGTATGCTAACGGCTCGTATGCTAACGACTCGTATGCTAACGATGCACCGGCTTGTGGCGGATTTGAAGCGATCGTTGTTTCAAATTAAGATTCAGATTAAGCTGTTCTGATGCCCATAAGTTTAAATCTGAAACTGAACCAAGTGAAGGCAAGTAACAATGTAAATGCCTCACGATGTGGAGGCAGGTAACAATGTAAATGCCTCACGATGTGGAGGCGGGTAACAATGTAAATGCTTCACGATGTGGAGGCGGGTAACAATGTAAATGCCTCACGATGTGGAGGCGGGTAACAATGTAAATGCCTCACGATGTGGAGGCAGGTAACAATGTAAATGCCTCACGATGTGGAGGCGGGTAACAATGCAAATGCCTCACGATGTGGAGGCGGGTAACAATCAGGGCCGGCCGGCCAATAGAGGTGCGCTAGGGCGCCGCCCCACTGGAACTTCTGGAGCTATTCACCATTTTACATTGAAGACTTTAAAAAAAAAAGAAATTATAAAATAAAAATATTTTGAAATATATGTATATATGTTTTTAGTTGTGTAGGATAAATAGTTTATGAGTAATGATGAGTTATATTCTTTGTTTCAAAAAATGTTTTCTGATTGGTGACGTATTTCCGGTCCTGGGGGCGCATGAATCTTATCCATAGACTGTCGTTATAAATGGCGCATGCGCAGTTATTCCACGATGTTACAAAACAATGGGAAGATGCTGGGCGCAGATTTCAGCGCCCTGGACACGTCCAACGTGAGCTGTACCTACTACCTATCGATCGCGTGCTTCCGGTCATTTTTTAATTTATTTATTCATTTTATTTTATTTTATTTTTTGTCTGGAAAATGAGCCGTGCAGTCAGTGACTCAAGCAGGCTCGCTTAGGTAAGTTTTAAATAATTGAACAATGTAAACGCTTCACGTGTGGAGGCGAGTAACAATGTAAACGCTTCACGTGTGGAGGCGAGTAACAATGTAAACGTTTCACGTGTGGAGGTGAGTAACGATGTAAACGCTTCACGGTGTGGAGACGGGTAACAATGTAAACTCTTCACGTGTGGAGGTGATTAACGATGTAAACGCTTCACGTGTGGAGGCGAGTAACAATGTAAACGCTTCACGTGTGGAGGTGAGTAACGATGTAAACGCTTCACGGTGTGGAGACGGGTAACAATGTAAACTCTTCACGTGTGGAGGTGAGTAACGATGTAAACGCTTCACGTGTGGAGGTGAGTAACGATGTAAACGCTTCACGGTGTGGAGACGGGTAACAATGTAAACTCTTCACGTGTGGAGGTGAGTAACGATGTAAACGCTTCACGTGTGGAGGTGAGTAACGATGTAAACGCTTCACGGTGTGGAGACGGGTAACAATGTAAACTCTTCACGTGTGGAGGTGAGTAACAATGTAAACGCTTCACGTGTGGAGGTGAGTAACGATGTAAACGCTTCACGTGTGGAGGTGAGTAACGATGTAAACGCTTCACGGTGTGGAGACGGGTAACAATGTAAACTCTTCACGTGTGGAGGTGATTAACGATGTAAACGCTTCACGGTGTGGAGGCGGGTAAAAATGTAAACGCTTCACGTGTGGAGGTGAGTAACGATGTAAACGCTTCACGTGTGGAGGCGAGTAACGATGTAAATGCTTCATGGTGTAGAGGCGAGTAACGATGTAAACGCTTCATGGTGCAGAGGCAAGTAACGATGTATATGCTTCACGTGTGGAGGCGGGTAACATTGTAAACGCTTCACGTGTGGAGGTGAGTAACGATGTAAACGCTTCATGGTGTGGAGGCGGGTAACATTGTAAACGCTTCACGTGTGGAGGTGAGTAACGATGTAAACACTTCATGGTGTGGAGGCGGGTAACATTGTAAACGCTTCACGTGTGGAGGTGAGTAACGATGTAAACGCTTCATGGTGTGGAGGCAGGTAACAATGTAAACACTTCACGTGTGGAGGTGAGTAACGATGTAAACGCTTCATGGTGTGGAGGCAAGTAACGATGTAAACGCTTCATGGTGCAGAGGCGAGTAACGATGTAAACGCTTCACCTGTGGAGGCGAGTAACAATGTAAATGCTTCACGTGTGGAGGCGAGTAACGATGAAAACACTTCACGGTGTGGAGGCGGGTAACAATGTAAACGCTTCACGTGTGGAGGTGAGTAACGATGTAAACGCTTCACGGTGTGGAGGTGATTAACGATGTAAACGCTTCATGGTGTGGAGGCAGGTAACAATGTAAATGCTTCATGGTGTGGAGGCGAGTAACGATGTAAACGCTTCATGGTGTGGAGGCGGGTAACAATGTAAACACTTCACGTGTGGAGGCGGGTAACGATGTAAATGCTTCATGGTGTGGAGGCAGGTAACAATGTAAACGCTTCACGTGTGGAGGCAGGTAACAATGTAAACGCTTCACGTGTGGAGGTGAGTAACGATGTAAACGCTTTATGGTGTGGAGGTGAGTAACGATGTACTGTAAACGCTTCATGGTGTGGAGGCAGGTAACAATGTAAACGCTTCATGGTGTGGAGGCAGTTAACAATGTAAACGCTTCACGTGTGGAGGTGAGTAACGATGTAAACGCTTCATGGTGTGGAGGTGAGTAACGATGTACTGTAAACGCTTCATGGTGTGGAGGCAGGTAACAATGTAAACGCTTCACGTGTGGAGGTGAGTAACGATGTAAACACTTCATGGTGTGGAGGTGAGTAACGATGTAAACGCTTCATGGTGTGGGGGCAGGTAACAATGTAAACGCTTCACGTGTGGAGGCAGGTAACAATGTAAACGCTTCACGTGTGGAGGTGAGTAACGATGTAAATGCTTCACGGTGTGGAGGTGGAGGTGATTAACGATGTAAACGCTTCATGGTGTGGAGGCGAGTAATGATGTAAACGCTTCATGGTGTGGAGGCGGGTAACGATGTAAACGCTTCATGGTGTGGAGGCAGGTAACAATGTAAACGCTTCATGGTGTGGAGGCGGGTAATGATGTAAACGCTTCATGGTGTGGAGGCAGGTAACAATGTAAACGCTTCATGGTGTGGAGGCGAGTAACGATGTAAACGCTTCATGGTGTGGAGGCAGGTAACAATGTAAACGCTTCATGGTGTGGAGGCGGGTAACGATGTAAACGCTTCATGGTGTGGAGGCAGGTAACAATGTAAACGCTTCATGGTGTGGAGGCGGGTAACGATGTAAACGCTTCATGGTGTGGAGGCAGGTAACAATGTAAACGCTTCATGGTGTGGAGGCGGGTAACGATGTAAACGCTTCATGGTGTGGAGGCAGGTAACAATGTAAACGCTTCATGGTGTGGAGGCGGGTAACGATGTAAACGCTTCATGGTGTGGAGGCGGGTAACGATGTAAACGCTTCATGGTGTGGAGGCAGGTAACAATGTAAACGCTTCATGGTGTGGAGGCGGGTAACGATGTAAACGCTTCATGGTGTGGAGGCAGGTAACAATGTAAACGCTTCATGGTGTGGAGGCGAGTAACGATGTAAACGCTTCATGGT
>JBBPBX010035268.1:18993-32153 GCA_038048925.1 Garcialebias charrua
ATAATAATTTAACAGAAACATTCATATATAAAATAATAATTTAACAGAAACATTCATATATAAAATAATAATTTAACAGAAACATTCATATATAAAATAATAATTTAACAGAAACATTCATATATAAAATAATAATTTAACAGAAACATTCATATATAAAATAATAATTTAACAGAAACATTCATATATAAAATAATAATTTAACAGAAACATTCATATATAAAATAATAATTTAACAGAAACATTCATATATAAAATAATAATTTAACAGAAACATTCATATATAAAATAATAATTTAACAGAAACATTCATATATAAAATAATAATTTAACAGAAACATTCATATATAAAATAATAATTTAACAGAAACATTCATATATAAAATAATAATTTAACAGAAACATTCATATATAAAATAATAATTTAACAGAAACATTCATATATAAAATAATAATTTAACAGAAACATTCATATATAAAATAATAATTTAACAGAAACATTCATATATAAAATAATAATTTAACAGAAACATCCATCCATCCATCCATTTTCTTCCGCTTATCCGGGGTCGGGTCGCGGGGGTAGCAGCCTAAGTAGGGAGGCCCAGACTTCCCTCTCCCCAGCCACTTGGAGCAGCTCCTCCGGGGGAATCCCAAGGC
Organism: Garcialebias charrua; assembly: GCA_038048925.1. NCBI lineage: Eukaryota > Metazoa > Chordata > Actinopteri > Cyprinodontiformes > Rivulidae > Garcialebias > Garcialebias charrua. The sequence goes on from JBBPBX010035268.1 coordinate 19,654, forward strand.
GTTCCCAGGCCAGCCGAGAAACATAGTCCCTCCAGCGTGTCCTGGGTCTTCCTCTGGGTCTCCTCCCGGTGGGACGTGCCCGGAACACCTCACCAGGGAGGCGTCCAGGAGGCATCCTAACCAGATGCCCGAGCCACCTCAACTGGCTCCTCTTGATGTGGAGAAGTAGCGGAAACATTCATATATAAAAATAATAATTTAACAGAAACATTCATATATAAAATAATAATTGAACAGAAACATTCATATATAAAATAATAATTGAACAGAAACATTCATATATAAAATAATAATTTAACATTATTTATGTGAGGAGCAGACTGCTTTGAGTTGAACTCATCACAGAACTCTCATCTTGAACAAGCATGAAGGCGACAGTGGAAAGAAAAACTCCTTCATGAGGAAAAAACCTTTATCAGAACCAGACTCAGGACAAGCGTCATCTGCTTCAACCAGCTGGGTTTGGTAGGAACAGATACACAATGGCAGGTCAAGAATCACATGTTAAGATAGAAATAGTATCAAATGAAAATTATTCAATTTAACAATTCATTTAATGAAATGAGGTCAGTTTGTCATCTAGTAGTCTAAGTCTATAGCAGCAGAACAAGTCAACACTAACTATAGGATTTATGAAAAAGTAAAGTGTTCAAACTGGACAATGGTTCAGCCTCATGGACAGAAACTGGAAGTTGGTTCCACAAGAGAGGAGCCTGACAACTGATTGAAAACATCCTTTTGTCTTTGTCAGCATTGAACACAGTTTGAGATGGAACATGCTCTGAGGTTTATTTCTCCTCCTTTTCTGGGACGATCTGAACGATAAATATTGAAACCTTTACTTGAAACATCTTTTTCCACATTTCTGCCAGAAAACCAGCTTTAGGACCTGATTCTGGTTTTGACCCGGACCGTCTCCCGGCTCTGGTCTCCTCACTGCAGGTCTCACTGAGGGTTCTGACCCATTTCAGGTGTCAACAGAATGAATTGAAACTGTTCAGGTGGTTTCCGTCCTGCAGCCTCCTGAACGTCATGTTTCATCCAGATGTTTGACGTCATAAGTGTTTTTGTGTCCAGAGGTCCAGAAGTTGTCCAGTCTGGTTCTTCCCACGGAGGTGATCATCGCTCAGAGCTCAGTTCCAGGTGAGCTTCAGATCCAACTCTCTGTGGGAGTGGGAGTTCATCTGTTCATCTCACATCTCCTGTGTGACTCTGCAGGAGAAGGTCTTGGGATCTTCTCCAAGACCTGGATCAAGGCGGGGACAGAGATGGGACCGTTCACGGGACGCCTGGTCTCACCTGAGCACGTCGACCTGTACAAGAACAACAACTTGATGTGGGAGGTAAACAACACAAACAAACAAAACTCAGGAGGCGGAGGTCAAGCCCACTCTGCTCTGATTGGTCAGCTGCCATTACCTGATCTGGCTCCGCCCACCTGCTTTAGCAATTAACATAAAAAAATCTTCCAAAAGAGACATTAAAGGGAATAGTTATTTAATTTTATAAGTTAGTTTTATTTTGAAGGTCCAGAAGTCCGTCGTTGATAAAAGCTCGGCCCAAACCAAAAGTGTTCCAGTTGGTTTCACTGAAGGAACTCTATAAACACAAGACATGTTTTGTGAACTCTGACCTTTGAGTTGAATCTTTGCTACGTTGAAGAAATAAATCCACACAAACGAGCTCAAGATGCTAAATAGATTCTGATGAACAGGCTCATGCTAGCTCGCTAACTTTCTCCATGCAATGTAGATTTCTGATCATCTGGTTTTACTGAACAAGGCTTCCTGAAAACAGCTACAGGCTGTTCCCATGGGCTCACCAGCCCAACTCAAACCAGTCTGGTGGGGGTTCAGAGGCTCCGCCTCCAGCTTGACTCCCAGTGAGCTGAACCGACTGCAGGCTGCTGATTGGACAGGAAGTCATGTGACTGGATGAGTCATGTCTGGACGAGTCATGTGACTGGATGAGTCATGTCTGGACGAGTCATGTGACTGGATGAGTCATGTCTGGACGAGTCATGTGACTGGATCAGTCATGGCAGTGACGCTCTCAAAACCGCCATGTTCAAACACCATGTTCTACAGCACATATGTCAATGTCAAGGCCCGTGGGCCATGTCCGGCCCGCAAATTAATTATCTATGGTCCCCTGGATGATATTTAATTACTATTAGAAACAGCCCGCAGGCCACAGCCGCCCGCTGGTGTTTTGCATGCACCAACACTACATTCCCCACAATGCAACAGTATTAGGGGTGGGGCCGATCCAATCCGGAGTCATGTCTCATGAGAGTAATAAGACGTCACATTCAGGAAATCCATTTCATAGTTTGCAGCCAGCTACAGCGTGAGGACTGAGTGAGTAGCACTTTAGCTAGCAGCTAGCCAACTTTTTATCGTAACATGTTGGCTGTGTGGAAGTATTTTACACTAAACACCACAAGACAGCAACGTGCACTGTCTGCAGAGCCATAGCGCCACATTAAACCACGGTCAAGTTAGTTTTATGTTGGACATTCGAGCTCCGGGGCTTCAGCGGGACGACACTCTCGCTGAACCGAAACAGGGAGACCGAGCGCGGCTAGCTGCGTCCAGTCCGACCCGCTGTCTGCCCGTCTCGTAGGAGGGACAGGCGGAGAGCGGCTGACTGAAATCAGAGCGCCCGCCCCAGATTGAACAATAAAAACACACCGCTGAAGCCACGGAGCTCAAATGTTCACCAAGAAGTTGCTAAACTTCATCATAATTAAAGCTGCACTATGTAACTTTGTAATGCAGTCTGTAACTTTTCTAACAATAAACATATTTCTTCACTCTGTCACTATCTACTGACAGACATTAGACAAAGTAATCTCTGAAAAAACTATAGTCCCCTTGCTTCTCTGTCAGCATTTATAAAAACACTAAAAACACAGAGTGACCCGGACAATGACCAGCCAATAAAAACAGAGCTTGAATTTGAATTTCAGCAGAACAAGGGGGAGCAGAGCCATATATGGCTCTGAGGGGGAGGGATCAGAATGCTTTGCCTGTTGAAAATATTTCTAAGTTCTGTGCTCTACAGAAAGTTACACATAGCACCTTTAATGACCAACAGCTATCAGCTGTAGAAAATGAAGGATTTCACAGTTTGATACTTGCAGCCAACAGTAAACAATCATAAAAAACATATTAATTAAAAATCATAAGAAAACTATTTAAAAAAAAAAATGAAACGTAAACAGCTACATTATAAAACAATGTAAAATACTAAAAACAGGAACATGTCTGTGTTGATTTATGCCAAGAACTTAGCAGATGTAAAGCTATTTAATATTTTATTTTATTCATTTATTCATTCATTTTAAAGAAATGAAATAAAACAAATTAATCAAAAAGAAAACATTGAATGAAAAGAGTGCAGAAAGAAAAAAAAATCTTATATCACCCCCTTATCATAAACGTTGAACCAGTCCGGCCATTGGCTTGTAGCAAATTAGTTTTTTTGGCCCTTGGTGACTTTGACACCCCTGCTCCACATCCTCACCAACCAACAACTGTGATCCAGCTGTTTTGTACCGTAAACTTTTCAGGCTCACTTTTAACTTGACCAACCAAGGACAGAGCAGCAGCCGAAACACGACCTCCACCACGACCTCCACCACGACCTCCACCGTCGGGTGTCACAGAAAATGACATCAGCAAAGCATCGAACAACGTTGTTGTGACGATCCCGCCCCCGTCGAGGCGGCGCTCTGCTGTAGGGTTCTTCATGGCGCTGAGGTCAGGCAGGTCAGCTTTGTCAGATGAAGGCTCTGGATGTGGTGGGGCTGTCCTGGTGGACATGTCTCTTCAGTGTCTCATGGAGGACTGGGACAATGCCTGTCGAGCTCTACAGAGAGTGGTGAAGGCTGCACAGAAGATGTTGGAGTCAGTCTCCCCACCATCACAGACATTTACACCTCCAGATGCAGGAAAAGAGCCACCTGCATCATGAAAGACCTCACTCACCCAGCACACTCACTCTTTGCCCCACTCCCCTCAGGACGGAGGTTGAGGAGCATCAAATGTAGAACCACTAGACTGAGGAACAGCTTCTACCCTGAGGCTGTTAGACTCATGAATAAATAAATAATAAGAATAATCACTGCAAAATATCACATCATGCTGATGCTGATCTGTTTTCTTGTTGCTGTGTTCATCTGTGTTCATCTGTGACCATCTGCTCATACAGACTCATGTTCGTGCTGCTGTTTATAATGATGTTTTTCTACTACATTAGGGCTTAGTGTATTACTAGTTGATGTTTTTCTTAGTTAATTCTAGATGTTATTACTGTTTTTCTCTTGCATTTGTTGTTGGATGTAACTGGGACCCTGTGTACATAATCTCGTTTTCATCACATGTACCACATGCGGTGCAAATGACAATAAAGACTCTCTGACTCTGAGACTGCAGTGGTGGTTCCCATTTTTTTTAAAGAGGAACCAGAGAGCGGTCACACTTGTTGTCCTGCAGGACAGTTTCCTACACGGTGCTGGAAGAAAGACTCCTGTCGACTGTCAAACCTCAGTGTGGTGTCCATCCTGGTCCTGGTCCTGTGGACCAGACCTTCACCTGCGCAGAGTGTTACGAAACCGCTTCTCTCCCAGCTCGTTCTTTTCTTGTCAGTATTTACTGGAGAGTAGGGCCGCAACTATAAGTACGTGATGAAAAGAAAAAGAGAAAAGAAACAAAAAACTGGCACCTGACGGAACACACAGTGAGGTGGGGCTTGATGTCCGACCAGAGTCTCTCCATCAGCTGACATCCTTAAAGAGGCGAGCCGCACGGTGCTTCATCCGTCAGACGATCTGTTCAATAGTTGTTGTTCTTCTTGCTTTTCTTTATAGTTTTTCTCTTTTCTTAAAAACGCACCACTTGTGATTTTGTAGGTGGTTGATGTTAACAGGCGTGTAAACTCCCCGGTGAATTACTGTGTCCAGCCGGTTCATCCAGGACAAACTTCCTCTTCCTCCCGGCCAAAAACATCCTGACGCCCCCCTCTGGGTTGATCCAACCCGAGGTGAAGACTCTGTTCCTCCGTCCAGAGCCCACCCGCACCGGACCTTCAATTATTTACTACACGTCTTCACTGCAACGGCAGCTTCCAACACGCCACTCCATCAGTCAATCACCCCACAGGTGTGCTACCAGCGCAGCTAAAACACTTGTGTGGCTGAGCCCCGCCCCCTTCACCAGTGAACCGTCAAAAAGGTGCCAAAAATAAAAATAACAAACAAACAAAAGACAGAAGAAAATGTGACCACGTAACAAGAGTTGCTAAGGGGTCATGGGAGTTGGCCTCTAGTCTAGGTGTTTTGTGGATCTGCAGAGGCCTATGACCGTGTTCCTCAAAGCATTCTGGGTTGGGGGAGGGGCTTCAGGAGTCCGGGGCACCTGGGTTTCTTTTCAGAGCTTCTGGTCCCTGTAGAACCAAACAGCTGTGTAGTCGAGCTCGTCCTCAGTGCAGGACTGTCCTGCTCTCAGATCCTGTTTGTGTGGACGACAGGATGTTGAGGTGCAGCCGTGGAGAGGAGGGTCTGGTTGGAGAACCTCAGGGTCTCGTCTCTGCTTCATGGTCCAGAACTCTCTGGAGGGATGATGGATCCTCTCTGGTCTGGGAACTGTCTCTTTGAGCTCTACAGGAAGTGACATCATGCTGCTCCAGCTCCAGATGTTCAGGACCCAGCTCGTCTTCATTCCTGACAGCTGGGCTGGACTCTGAGGGCCCGTTGACCCGTCTGGACCCGGTCCACTCCACGAGGGCCAGTTGACCCGTCTGGTCCCGGTCCACTCCATGAGGGCCCGTTGACCCGTCTGGTCCCGGTCCACTCCATCAGGGCCAGTTGACCCGTCTGGACCCGGTCCACTCCATGAGGGCCCGTTGACCCGTCTGGTCCCGGTCCACTCCATGAGGGCCCGTTGACCCGTCTGGACCCGGTCCACTCCATGAGGGCCAGTTGACCCGTCTGGTCCCGGTCCACTCCATGAGGGCCAGTTGACCCGTCTGGTCCCGGTCCACTCCATGAGGGCCCGTTGACCCGTCTGGTCCCGGTCCACTCCATGAGGGCCAGTTGACCCGTCTGGACCCGGTCCACTCCATGAGGGCCCGTTGACCCGTCTGGTCCCGGTCCACTCCATGAGGGCCAGTTGACCCGTCTGGTCCCGGTCCACTCCATGAGGGCCAGTTGACCCGTCTGGACCCGGTCCACTCCATGAGGGCCCGTTGACCCGTCTGGTCCCGGTCCACTCCATGAGGGCCAGTTGACCCGTCTGGACCCGGTCCACTCCATGAGGGCCCGTTGACCCGTCTGGTCCCGGTCCACTCCATGAGGGCCAGTTGACCCGTCTGGTCCCGGTCCACTCCATGAGGGCCCGTTGACCCGTCTGGACCCGGTCCACTCCATGAGGGCCAGTTGACCCGTCTGGTCCCGGTCCACTCCATGAGGGCCAGTTGACCCGTCTGGACCCGGTCCACTCCATGAGGGCCAGTTGACCCGTCTGGTCCCGGTCCACTCCATGAGGGCCCGTTGACCCGTCTGGACCCGGTCCACTCCATGAGGGCCAGTTGACCCGTCTGGTCCCGGTCCACTCCATGAGGGCCCGTTGACCCGTCTGGTCCCGGTCCACTCCATGAGGGCCAGTTGACCCGTCTGGACCCGGTCCACTCCATGAGGGCCAGTTGACCCGTCTGGTCCCGGTCCACTCCATGAGGGCCAGTTGACCCGTCTGGTCCCGGTCCACTCCATGAGGGCCCGTTGACCCGTCTGGACCCGGTCCACTCCATGAGGGCCAGTTGACCCGTCTGGTCCCGGTCCACTCCATGAGGGCCAGTTGACCCGTCTGGACCCGGTCCACTCCATGAGGGCCCGTTGACCCGTCTGGTCCCGGTCCACTCCATGAGGGCCCGTTGACCCGTCTGGTCCCGGTCCACTCCATGAGGGCCAGTTGACCCGTCTGGTCCCGGTCCACTCCATGAGGGCCAGTTGACCCGTCTGGTCCCGGTCCACTCCATGAGGGCCAGTTGACCCGTCTGGTCCCGGTCCACTCCATGAGGGCCAGTTGACCCGTCTGGTCCCGGTCCACTCCATGAGGGCCCGTTGACCCGTCTGGACCCGGTCCACTCCATGAGGGCCAGTTGACCCGTCTGGTCCCGGTCCACTCCATGAGGGCCCGTTGACCCGTCTGGACCCGGTCCACTCCATGAGGGCCCGTTGACCCGTCTGGTCCCGGTCCACTCCATGAGGGCCCGTTGACCCGTCTGGTCCCGGTCCACTCCATGAGGGCCCGTTGACCCGTCTGGACCCGGTCCACTCCATGAGGGCCAGTTGACCCGTCTGGTCCCGGTCCACTCCATCGAGGGCCAGTTGACCCGTCTGGACCCGGTCCACTCCATGAGGGCCCGTTGACCCGTCTGGTCCCGGTCCACTCCATGAGGGCCAGTTGACCCGTCTGGACCCGGTCCACTCCATGAGGGCCCGTTGACCCGTCTGGTCCCGGTCCACTCCATGAGGGCCCAGTTGACCCGTCTGGACCCGGTCCACTCCATGAGGGCCCGTTGACCCGTCTGGTCCCGGTCCACTCCATGAGGGCCAGTTGACCCGTCTGGTCCCGGTCCACTCCATGAGGGCCCGTTGACCCGTCTGGTCCCGGTCCACTCCATGAGGGCCAGTTGACCCGTCTGGTCCCGGTCCACTCCATGAGGGCCAGTTGACCCGTCTGGTCCCGGTCCACTCCATGAGGGCCAGTTGACCCGTCTGGTCCCGGTCCACTCCATGAGGGCCCGTTGACCCGTCTGGACCCGGTCCACTCCATGAGGGCCAGTTGACCCGTCTGGTCCCGGTCCACTCCATGAGGGCCCGTTGACCCGTCTGGTCCCGGTCCACTCCATGAGGGCCCGTTGACCCGTCTGGACCCGGTCCACTCCATGAGGGCCAGTTGACCCGTCTGGTCCCGGTCCACTCCATGAGGGCCAGTTGACCCGTCTGGTCCCGGTCCACTCCATGAGGGCCAGTTGACCCGTCTGGTCCCGGTCCACTCCATGAGGGCCAGTTGACCCGTCTGGTCCCGGTCCACTCCATGAGGGCCCGTTGACCCGTCTGGACCCGGTCCACTCCATGAGGGCCAGTTGACCCGTCTGGTCCCGGTCCACTCCATGAGGGCCAGTTGACCCGTCTGGTCCCGGTCCACTCCATGAGGGCCAGTTGACCCGTCTGGTCCCGGTCCACTCCATGAGGGCCAGTTGACCCGTCTGGTCCCGGTCCACTCCATGAGGGCCAGTTGACCCGTCTGGTCCCGGTCCACTCCATGAGGGCCCGTTGACCCGTCTGGTCCCGGTCCACTCCATGAGGGCCCGTTGACCCGTCTGGACCCGGTCCACTCCATGAGGGCCCGTTGACCCGTCTGGTCCCGGTCCACTCCATGAGGGCCAGTTGACCCGTCTGGTCCCGGTCCACTCCATGAGGGCCCGTTGACCCGTCTGGTCCCGGTCCACTCCATGAGGGCCCGTTGACCCGTCTGGTCCCGGTCCACTCCATGAGGGCCCGTTGACCCGTCTGGTCCCGGTCCACTCCATGAGGGCCAGTTGACCCGTCTGGTCCCGGTCCACTCCATGAGGGCCCGTTGACCCGTCTGGTCCCGGTCCACTCCATGAGGGCCCGTTGACCCGTCTGGACCCGGTCCACTCCATGAGGGCCCGTTGACCCGTCTGGTCCCGGTCCACTCCATGAGGGCCCGTTGACCCGTCTGGTCCCGGTCCACTCCATGAGGGCCCGTTGACCCGTCTGGTCCCGGTCCACTCCATGAGGGCCCGTTGACCCGTCTGGTCCCGGTCCACTCCATGAGGGCCCGTTGACCCGTCTGGTCCCGGTCCACTCCATGAGGGCCCGTTGACCCGTCTGGTCCCGGTCCACTCCATGAGGGCCCGTTGACCCGTCTGGTCCCGGTCCACTCCATGAGGGCCAGTTGACCCGTCTGGTCCCGGTCCACTCCATGAGGGCCCGTTGACCCGTCTGGTCCCGGTCCACTCCATGAGGGCCCGTTGACCCGTCTGGTCCCGGTCCACTCCATGAGGGCCCGTTGACCCGTCTGGTCCCGGTCCACTCCATGAGGGCCAGTTGACCCGTCTGGTCCCGGTCCACTCCATGAGGGCCCGTTGACCCGTCTGGACCCGGTCCACTCCATGAGGGCCCGTTGACCCGTCTGGTCCCGGTCCACTCCATGAGGGCCAGTTGACCCGTCTGGACCCGGTCCACTCCATGAGGGCCCGTTGACCCGTCTGGTCCCGGTCCACTCCATGAGGGCCCGTTGACCCGTCTGGTCCCGGTCCACTCCATGAGGGCCCGTTGACCCGTCTGGTCCCGGTCCACTCCATGAGGGCCAGTTGACCCGTCTGGTCCCGGTCCACTCCATGAGGGCCCGTTGACCCGTCTGGTCCCGGTCCACTCCATGAGGGCCAGTTGACCCGTCTGGTCCCGGTCCACTCCATGAGGGCCAGTTGACCCGTCTGGTCCCGGTCCACTCCATGAGGGCCAGTTGACCCGTCTGGTCCCGGTCCACTCCATGAGGGCCAGTTGACCCGTCTGGTCCCGGTCCACTCCATGAGGGCCAGTTGACCCGTCTGGTCCCGGTCCACTCCATGAGGGCCAGTTGACCCGTCTGGTCCCGGTCCACTCCATGAGGGCCAGTTGACCCGTCTGGTCCCGGTCCACTCCATGAGGGCCAGTTGACCCGTCTGGTCCCGGTCCACTCCATGAGGGCCAGTTGACCCGTCTGGTCCCGGTCCACTCCATGAGGGCCAGTTGACCCGTCTGGTCCCGGTCCACTCCATGAGGGCCCGTTGACCCGTCTGGTCCCGGTCCACTCCATGAGGGCCAGTTGACCCGTCTGGTCCCGGTCCACTCCATGAGGGCCCGTTGACCCGTCTGGACCCGGTCCACTCCATGAGGGCCCGTTGACCCGTCTGGACCCGGTCCACTCCATGAGGGCCAGTTGACCCGTCTGGTCCCGGTCCACTCCATGAGGGCCCGTTGACCCGTCTGGTCCCGGTCCACTCCATGAGGGCCCGTTGACCCGTCTGGTCCCGGTCCACTCCAGAGCTCTCCTTTTAACGAGCTGGTTGACCCAGGTGACCCGGCTCACGTGGTTCCGGAGCTGTTTAACGTCCAGAGCTGAACAAACTGCTGACACGGAACTTTTCATCCCAGAGGACCGTCAGAACCGGGTCAGTGAACTGGACCCACACTGAAGCTGCAGCTGGGGTTAATGGGATTAATGGGTCTTTTCATTTTAATCTTATTTTCACATTTTGATCTCTTCGTTTGTGAGATGATATAAAAATTCACTCCGGTCGTTTTAAATCATTTAAAAACGTCAAATGAGAAAAATGATCTTCATAAAGTTCAACGAGTCTGAAAGACGTGACAACGAGACACGTCCTGGATTAATAATCTTAATTATTTGTTAATAATTAAGATTATTAATCCAGGATGTGACAACGAGACACGTCCTGGATTAATAATCTTAATTCTTAATTAATAATCCATTCAGTTTGTGCAGCCGGAGACAAAGTGTTCATGTTTTGTATTTTCACATGAAGGATTATTAATGTCTCTGTGTCTGAGTGTTTTGATGGTTCTACCCGTGGTTCTACTGTGGGTTTACTGACATGTCCATGAAGTGGACCCGGTGTGTCTGTGTCTGAGTGTTTTGATGGTTCTACCCGTGGTTCTGTGGGTTTATTGACATGTCCATGAAGTGGACCCGGTGTGAGTGTGTCCCTCCGTCCCCTCAGGTCTTCAACGAGGACGGGACGGTTCGGTATTTCATCGATGCGAGTCAGGAGGACCAGCGGAGCTGGATGACCTACATCAAGTGTGCCCGGAACGAGCAGGAGCAGAACCTGGAGGTGGTCCAGATCGGCTGCAGCATCTTCTACAAGGCTGTGGAGGTCCGTGAACGCATCGCCACAACACACAGCTGTGATGCATTCAGGGGGTTCACATCTGAGAACTTCACAGGGTCATTTAAAACTCCACGAAGAATCAAAGCTCTTTTCTTAAATTATGGAAAAATTCAGGCCCGTTTGATTTTATGAACATTAAATAAAAAATTCCTTCATGTTTGGAGTTAAAGCCCCACTGACATGATTTTTTAATTTTCATAAAATTGCTCAAAATATATATATTTTATCATTTAAATATGTTCAAACAAAATGATAAATCACTTTAATTTTGCTTTAAAAGTGATTTTGAACTTCAAGCCGTGTTTAATCATGGGAAATCCAATTACACACGAACGCACCATCTGTGACGTAGTGAGAGGCAGAGGGCTCTGGTCTCTTTAATAGCGGACAATTTAAAACCCGATGAATTTATCAATCTATGTGAAGATTTGAGCTATTTGTCTTCATTTTGGGAAGCAGAAAATAGTTTGGGTGATGGAACAAGAAACAACAGGATCTAATTTAGGTCTGATGCTGTATCAGACTTACCTTCATGTGGAGCTGCTCATACCTGCGCACTGTGACAAGCCCAGAGCTCTGCCCGGTGTGACATCACAGATGGTGCGTTCGGGTGTAATCAGATTTCCCATGATTAAACACGGCTTGAAGTTCAAAATCACTTTTAAAGCAAAATTAAAGTGATTTATCATTTTGTTTGCATAAAGGAACATATTTAAATGATAATATATATATATATTTTGAGCAATTTTATGAATAGTAAAAAAAATCATGTCGGTGGACCTTTAAAGAGCTGAAGGTGAGTTTTACAATCCAGCTAAAAATAAAACTATGGAAGAGAAAAAAACATGAATAAATTCAGTCTGACTAGATTCAGCTGAAAAATAGAATATCGTGAAAAAGTTCATTTATTGTTAATAAACATTTTAATAGATTCATTACAGAGTGAAATATATCTGCCTTTATTTCTTGTAGTTTTAATCATTATAACTTACAGATAATGAAAACACAAAATAAAACGAGAATCTTCCAGAACCAGCTGTTGGTTTGTCAGAGTGGACGAGTCCTGCAGGGAAATCAAACCAGCGTCTCCATAAAGCTCGTCAGCACTGTCCTGCGTGGACTTCAGAGAACCCAGAGGACCAGAACCAGCAGAGGACATGGACCCAAACCATCACGGACTGTGGAAACTTCACTCTGGACCTTCTGGACCTCCAGACTCTGGGACCTGGTTTATAAATCTTTCATCTGAAAAGAGGACATTGGACCACTGAGAGACTGTCCAGTATGGTGTCCTCAGCAGGTAAGACACTTCTGATGTTGTCTCTGGGTCAGGAGTGTCTGGACCCGAGGACTGACACATTTAGTCCATGATGTCCAGGAGTTCATCAGCTGATTGGGCTGCGACACTTTACAAAACTGAACGTCTTCACGATCTTCTCTTTTAGGTTTTCATCCCTCGTGAGTTCTGATCATCAAAAAGAAATCAAGGCTGAAATATTTCACTCTAATGAATA
>JBBPBX010035269.1:2295-13045 GCA_038048925.1 Garcialebias charrua
TTTTTTTTTTTTTACAGCTGCAACATTTGTTATTAAAAGAATTACATGCTAAGCAAAACCTAAACAAAAATGTAATTTGCAAATAAAAGTTTTTATTGTTGTCGTTTACAGAGTACCATTTCCAAAAAGTTAGAATATCATTGAAAAGTTGTTTAGCTTCCATAATTCCATTCAAAAAGATAATTTTTAATAGATTATAGATTCAGGGCCTACAATTTAAACAATTTCAAGTATTTAATTGTTTAGTTTTTACATAATTTGGGTTTCCAGTTACTCTGCCTCTAATACATGCGTCTGTAGTGCGCCTCTACTGGGGAAATGCAGGAACTACAGGTAAAACGACACCAGTTTTTCTTTTAAGCACCCCTAAAATTTAACTCGGCATCCCTGAAAAATATAGTTTTTTTTCTTTATTGTCCAAATTTTGGACAATTTAGGAGGGTCAATTAAAAAGCCCAACGGGCCGCATACGGCTCGCGGGCCAGGGTTTGCCCATGCCTGGCAGTCACTACTACTCCTATGATGTCTCTGGTTAAAACTGTTTTCCAGAGTTAATCTTTTTCAGGAAACTTTTTCCTCTTGGTTTGTGTTAAATCTATATATTTTTAATATTCTCAAGTAAAATTTCTACTGTAAACGCAAATCCTGATTTGTTCTAAATCTTAATCTATTTGTGTTTACTTTAGAAACTGAAGAAGTCTTTCGGATGAAAGACGAAACGTTTCTATAATTTATTTGTTTATTTTTATTTATTTTGAACGACCAGAAAACCTGACTTTTCATTTTATTTGATTATCAGGATATTTACTTAGAAACTTTTTTAAAAATAAATGTTAGTTGTACCTATAGAACATGTACCTATAAGACTAAAAGAGTGAGAAACAACATTTCAAACAAACCTCAAAGACACGAGGTTAAATATAAAGAAACATGAGGCTTGTTGAATATTTATATAAATAAAAGCGAGCCCCATGATCCTCCCCGGCAGCAGGGGGCAGTGTCTGCAAGACGTGCGCGTGCTCAGCAGACACGCTGAACACGTGCTCAGTTGTTGTGGTCCACGTTCACCACCAGCACAAGTTTGTGTTGTGTTGGAAAGCAGCTGAGGACTTGGAGGAGACTTCCCTGAGGAAACATGAGGTCATGGAGGTGGATGAAGTCGTGTGTGCAGCGGGCCCGCTGTCAGAGAGCAGCAGCAGCATGCTGCAGGCTCACATGTCCACCTCCCCCCCGGAGACAGCCGTCCTCCCTGCTGCTGTCCACACCGCTGTCTTCCTCTGCGTGCAGGCTGAAGGACACCTTCAACAGCTCGTATACACCGGAGGAGGAGGAGGAGGATGTCCTGGAGGACAGCGAGGTGGAGGAGCTGTTCCAGCAGCAGGTTCCTGCAGGACCAGGAGGACACCTCAGGGTGTTGATAGTCCACCCTGATGTGAAGTGGGGGGCCAGGAAGCAGCACCTGACCACTGGTAGGACCACTTCAATTTAAATTCACTTTATTTATATAGCACCATATTACAACAAAGTCGTTTCAGGGCACTTTACAGGAACATTCATATACATGTATATAAAAAAGTCCATCAATAAAGTTCTCTATCTAAGGAAGCAGCAGACAAGATCAGATGAATCTTCACTTCGTCATAGTTTCTCATCCTGAGCAAGCACAGGAGACAGTGGAAAGAAAAAACTCCCTTTTAACAGGAAGAAACCTCTAGAAGAACCCTCAGGAGAACTGGCCATCTGCTTTGACCTGCTGGTTTGAGAGGACAGGAAGGAGAGACAAACAAACACAGAGTGGCAAGTCCAGATGTTGGTCCAGATGTTGGTCCAGATGTACCTGAAAGACAAAAAAAAACATGCTAAGGATATAAAAAATAATTAAAAATACAAAACAGGTTGAGCAGAGTAAGCAAAGACATTAACAGAGTGAAGAAATATGGTCAGTTTGTCCTCCAGCAGTCTACCTATAGCAGCATAACTAAGAGACAGCTCAGGAAACCCAAGCCAACCCTAACTATAGAATTTATCAAAAAGGAAAGTCTTCAAACTGGACAATGTGTCAGCCTCACGGACAGACACTGGAAGTTGGTTCCACAAGAGAGGAGCCTGAGAACTGAAAGATCTTCCTCCCATTCTGGTTTCAAAAACTCTAGGAACCACAAGTAAACATGCAGTCTGAGTACAAAGTGCTCTGTTAGGAAAATATGGAACAATAAGATCTGTAATATAAAATGGAGCTAGGTTGTTGAGAGCCTTGTAGGTTAGAAATAATATTTTGAATTAAATTCTGGATTTGATAGGGAGCCAATGTAGATAAGCTAAAACGTTGGTTACGTACCGTAACCCCAGATTCTATGAGTAGTTAGCGGAGCCCTTTGGCTCCGCCTATTGGAAGTCTCCCCCCCGCGCGTCAGCGCCCACTGAAAACCTTTTAGTCCACGCCCACCTACCGGATGGGCCCACCCCTCGGGTCGATAAAACCCCTCGACCGGGGTGAATCTATCTCCAAATATAGCTAATTCATTCAGCCATTTGGAAACAGCGTGGCCCAATAGCCAAAGGGCTCCGCTAACTACTCATAGAATCTGGGGTTACGGTACGTAACCAACGTTCTAGTGTCGTAGTTAGCTCCGCCCTTTGGCTCCGCCTATTGGAATAAAGGGCGTAGCAGGAAATAGTCCATGCCACGCTGGATCCCACCAATGAGGAGCATCTGCTCTCCCATTTCCAATAAGCACGTCCTTCCTCATGCAAGAGGAAAGGCAGGTGGTGGGCTGGAGGAAGGCCTGCAGGCCTTTAAACAACCTCCAGACGTGCACTGCTGCTGTGCAGCAAGCCACAACACTGAAAGATATTGTTTGTTGTTGTGTTTTTTTTTTTTTGTTTGTTTTTTTGCACATAGTCAAGGAGAGGAACGCTCCCTGAGTTGAAACAAAAATTAGTGCAAAGTCAACTGTTGCATGAACTATGTACAGAGGAACAGTTAAACGTTAGGAGGTGCACTCCCACTACTTATCCAGGACTCCCAGAACTGAATGAGTCATAGAAAAAGTAGAAATATCCCGTAGATAAAAACGGGTAAAAGAACAGGACGAGCTCCAAGCTGCGGCCTGACAGATGTCGCTGACCGACATCCCACCGTGCAGAGCTGCAGACGAAGCCATAGCTCGCGTCGAATGAGCTCGCAGAGACGCAGGAGGCTCCTTCCCCTCAGCTTTGTAGGCCTCTGATATGGCTTCACACAGCCAGTGAGAGAGGCGCTGAGAGGACAGAGCACGACCCGCTGAGTTGTCCCTAAAATGGACAAACAAACTTTGAGAGCGGCGTACCCCCGTTGTGCGTGCCAGATAAGCTCTGAGAGCCCTAATTGGGCACAGCATGTGTGACCTGGCTTCCTCCTCTGAAGCATGAGGAGGGAGATGGAAACCACTCAGAGTTATTGTCCGAGATTTAAAACTGCTGGTGAGCGACTTCCGGATAAAAGCCGGATTGGGCCT
Source organism: Garcialebias charrua (assembly GCA_038048925.1). Classification (NCBI taxonomy): domain Eukaryota; kingdom Metazoa; phylum Chordata; class Actinopteri; order Cyprinodontiformes; family Rivulidae; genus Garcialebias; species Garcialebias charrua. The sequence goes on from JBBPBX010035269.1 coordinate 5,793, forward strand.
CAAAGTCGCTGAGCTGCCATCAGGTTTAATTTGTAAACAGAGTGCACAGAGGTCACTCACCCTCTTTGCCGACGTAAGTGCCAGCAAAAGAGCAGTTTTTACGGACAAAAACTTCATTGACACCTCCTCTAAAATGAAAACGAGATTATGTACACGAGGTAACTGGGACCTCGTGTACATAATCTCGTTTTCATCTCATGTACCACATGCGGTGCAAATGACAATAAAGACTCTCTGACTCTCTGACTCTCTGACTCTGACTCTAAGGGTTCGAAGGGGGCTCTGGTTAAAGCGCCCAGAACTAGTGCTAGATCCTACTGAGGAGTGATGTCACGCTTCAAGGGTCTAAGGCGTCTAACGCCCCTCAGGAAACGTTTCATCAGAAAGTGATTGAACAACGTCCTGTCAGCAAAACCCTCGTGGCATGATGAAATGGCCGCCGCGTACACTTTTATCGTGCTAAAGGCTAGCTTTCTCTCCAACAGCAGTTGCAGAAAAACCAGGACAGAGCCAATGTCACATGTTGTGGCCTCGATGCCTCTGTCCCCGCACCACCGCTGAAAAGCCGCCCACTTAGACGCGTAAAGCGTAGTTGTGGCTGGGGCGCGGGCGTCCTGAATCGTCCGGACCACGGCTGGGGTGAGGCCTAAGTTCGTTAGTCGGCACCGCTCAGCTTCCAGGCCCAAAGGCGCTGGCCTATTTCTGGGAAATGCCTGATCGCCCCTCCCGCTTGGAGGAGAGCATCCTCCCTCTACGGTAGCTGTAGGGGGTTGTCCACTACCAGCTGCTGCAGGTCCGGGAACCAGGGTGCATATTTGCGCTCTGGAGCCACCAGGATGAGAGATAGTCTCTCCTCCCGAACTCGTACTAGCACTCTTGGAATGAGAGGGACTGGTGGAAAATCGTAAAGCTTCTTTTCTGGCCACCATCTGAGCGCAAAAGCGTCCACCCCCAGAGGGGGGTCGTCCTTTGGGTTCAGTGAGCACCAGAGTGCACACTTCCTGTTGCTTCGGGCTGCAAAAAGGTCTATTTCTGCACGACCGAATCTGGCCCAAATCTGATTTATTAAGTCCGAGTGGAGAGACCAGTCTCCCTGACGTGGTCCCCCTCTCGACATGATGTCCGCTCCCACGTTCAGCACTCCTGGGATGTACACTGCTCTCAAAGAGAGCAGGTTCTGCTGGGCCCACAGGAGTAGCCGCCTGGCCACGCGCAGCAGCTGAGCTGAGCGAGACCCGCCCTGGCGATTTATGTACGCTGCTGCCACCTGGTTGTCGGTGTGCACCAGTACATGTCGCTGCTGAACTAGTAGAATAAAATGTTCTAAAACCTTCTGGACTGTCATCAGCTCCAGAACGTTTATGTGGAGGTGGGTGTGGCTCGGCCACTCCCCTCCCACCGATTGGGAAAGGCACGTCCCCCCCCATCCCATCAGAGACGCGTCTGTGAAAACTGGGATGTGAGACGTAGGTGTGATCATGGAGACACCCTCCCTCAGGATGTGGGTGTTTCCCCAGAAACGCAGGTCTGGTCCCACGGATGGTGGAACCAGCACCATCCTGCGTTTTTGGTGCACTGGGTCCACGCGCAGGTTGGTAAACCAACGCTGGGTCGTTCTCATGTGTAATAAACCTAAATTTAATACCACATGAGCGGCTGCCATCAGGCCCAGAAGGCGCATCACTGCTGCCGCCGTCACCACCTTCCCTGGTTGGACGCGCTTCAGCTGTGCTGTCAGATCGGCTGCCCTCTGCTCTGACAGGCGTGCTCTCATTGAGCGTGAATCCAGCTTTACTCCCAGGTAGACGATGGATTGAGCTGGGATTACTGAACTTTTCATCCAGTTTACAGCAAATCCCAGGTCCAGTAGGTGTTCTGCTAGAACCCTGGTCTGGATTACTGCTTCCTCTCGTGACCTGCTTAAAAGGAGCAGGTCGTCCAGATAAAACAGGATCCGCATCCCTGCTGAGCGAAGTGGGCGTATCGCTGTTTCCACACACTTTGAAAAAGTTCTGGGAGCCAACGAGTAGCCGAAGACGAGCCTTTTGAATTCGAACTGGTTCCCCTGGAAGGAAAACCTCAGGTATTTCCTGTGTTGTGGGATGATACTCACGTGCCAGTAAGCATCTTTCAGATCGAGGGATGTGAACCAGTCTCCCTTGTGCACATTCCTCAGTAGCTGTTTTATCGTGAGCATGTGAAAACCTCTCACTAGGATCGATCTGTTGAAGATCGACAGATCTAGGACTGGTCTCGTCCCTCCCTTTTTCTTGGGCACGAGAAAATACCGGGAGTAGAACCCTTTGTTCTGGTCTCCTTCTGCCACCTTGGAAATCACTCCCTTCGACAGCATTTCTTGAATTTCTGACAGTAGGGAGGCGTTTTGATTTTTGTCTGACAATACTGTTTCCAGTATTCCCTTGAAAGGTGGGGGTTTTGCAGCAAACTGGAGTGCATAACCCTTTCTTATGATTTTTGACAGCCACCTGTCTAAACTGCATTTTTGCTGCCACTGCTGGTATCTTCTGCCCAGTGGCAGCGCGAGATCTTGCTGTCTCGAGCGCATCATGTGCGTCAGCCCGTCGTTGGGGCCTCCCTCCGTTACCATGGTAACCCACGGGGGCCCCGCCCGAAAAGGGGCGGCCCGATGCGTCAGAGGCGTGACGTGACATTGCGTCCGACGTCAACGCGCTCGCTGACCCGGGGAGCGCTCGCTCTGTTGAAGCGGTGCTCCCGTTGGACGCCGTTCGTCTTTTGGCGGGCGGTGTTTGGTTAGATTGAGTGGCTTTTCTTTTCTTACCTCGATCGGGGCTTTGCAGAGAGGTGGCGCCACTCATGTACGTGGAACGCCAGTTAAACGTTTGTTGAGGCGTAGCCCCGGCAGCCTGAGCGTGAGCCGGGCTCGCGTCACGTGACGTGTCATTGAGCAGTGCGCTGTGGGATTGACCCCGCGTCGACTGCGTGTCACGAGGTGTAGCCAACATGGCGTCAAACATGGCGTCTGGTTGTTTAGCTAGCTTTTTGTGACCCTTGCCGGTTAGCCTCGTGGTTGTACCGGCGTCGTTTATTTTTAGCAGCGGACTGGTTTCATTACCCGGTTCAGTGTTAAAATTAGCGAGTTCACCAAGCATGGAACATTTTTTAATTGTTACCTTGTTTGAGTTCTCTTTACTTGTGGTTAGCTTTTCTGTGGTGGGAAGCATGTGTATTCGTGCGGCTGACGGGTTATACGGCCCGACAGACAAGCCCGAAGCATGAGAGAAAACATTATTCGAAACATTTTGCTCTTTATTGATTTTACACACCCTTCCCTCAACGAGTCATTTCTGCTGAGGCGGTCGGCTGTAGGGGTTTTGCTTCTGGCCGCCTCGGCCCTGGTAGCCCCCCCGGCCCTGGTAGCCGCCTCGGCCCTGGTAGCCGCCTCGGCCTTGGTAGCCGCCTCGGCCTCGTGGAGCGTGTTGCTCACCGTCCCACGGTCGCTGCTGCTGTCTGCTTCTGCTGCTTCTGTTTGAAGGCCGGCTGCTGTTGTCGCGGTCCCGCTGCAGACGATGGCTGCTTCTGGTCCCGGCGGTCTTTTCCCCCGTCTGGCTTTCGAGATGGTGGGTACGTGGAGATGAAGCTCCTCACCGTCTCAGCGACTTCTTCCTTCTTTTTGCACTTGTCCACAAGTTCTTTCAGGTTCGAGCCAAAAAGTTCTTCAGAGGACACGGGTCCTTCTAGGAGCTCTTTCTGTAGTTTTTCGGGCATGGATGGTGATCTCAGCCACGTGGTTCTGTGCACCATCTGCATTGCGATCCCCACGCGCGCCCAGTACACCGTGGAAGCGGCGCTGAGGTTCAGGATGACGTCTGCCGCCTTCCCCACCACGCTTGCTAGATCCTCGGGCAGTCTCGGGTCTTGCGCCAGCTTGGAGATCTGATAGGTGAGGAGAGCTGTGTTGTTGCTAGCTGCCCCCGCCTGGGCTGCTAGCTGGTGTGCGCGGTCGGTTATTTGAAGAACCGTCTGGTCGTGGCGCCCGGCGGGGATGGGCCTGTGGTCCACCCTGGCGGATTTTGCCTCGAACACTTCAGAGAGGCTCTGTTCCAAAGGGGGCACTCTTGGGAAGGCCTTGTCTGTGAAGCCCTCGACCCTCGTGATTCCCGTGAAGGCGGTCACTGGGGCCTTGAACTTTGCGGGGTCCTCCGCCGCTTTGTCCCTGAGCTCTGTCACCGCCGGGAAACGAGGCCAGACTGGGTCTGGGCGTCGTTGCGACGTGGTGCCATACCTCAAGCCCGCCAGGTCGTTTTGCCTGGGCGGTGAAGGGGTAGGAACCGACAGTCCCTTCAGCACGGCCGCCTCGTGTATGATGGCGGGCAGGTCGTTCATTAGGGAGCTCGTTTCTGAGAGAGAGGGGTCTGGCCGGCGGGGCTGGGAGGGGACCTCCGAGCATTCGCTCATGTGGTCCTCGTCCGAGGCCTCGCTCTCCAAGAGGATGGGAACGGCTTCTTGAGCTCCATTCGCTTCCCCCGGGGCTGTGACCACCTCGAGGTCGACCGGTTTGTCCAATGGTGTCCGGTCCCGGAGAGCCCATTCGTCTTCGCCGATTGGGCTGAACAGTTCTGCCCGTCTTTCCCTCTCGCTGCTTGGTAGCGAGGCGCAGGAGGGGCAGTCGTTGTCCAGGACCTCGTGTTCGGCTCCCAGGCACCCTTCGCAGACGTCGTGTTTGTCGAAGCTGCAAATTAACCCAGTGGAGCACTTTGGACAGGTCTTTGCCATCTTGAGTATCTTGATGGAAAAAATGAAGATAATTCTAAAAAAATTTTGTTAAGGTTCTCATTCGGGCTGAATGAAGAAGAGATTGATTCACCCCGGTCGAGGGTTTTTATCGACCCGAGGGGTGGGCCCATCCGGTAGGTGGGCGTGGACTAAAAGGTTTTCAGTGGGCGCTGATGCGCGGGGGGAGACTTCCAATAGGCGGAGCCAAAGGGCGGAGCTAACTACGACACTAGAACAGGTTAATGCAGACGAGTCAAAACTAGGAGTCAGAGGCTGTGACAATATTACCCAAGGTAATCAATGTTCGAGCGTAGGCTGAACGTCTGGTTGTGGTTTAAATAGAGCAGGAGGTGAAGGTCTAGGAGGCAGGTGCAGGTGTAGCTAATCAGCTGATTAGCTGCTGCTTGAGGTTGCTGCTGCATGAGGTGCTGGAGGGGGAGGCAGGACTCCAACACAAATGTCTCATACAGGTAACAGTTTATAAATGACCATCTAGTGATTACTTTCTGTAAGTTTCATAAAAATTTGTCCTGTAGTTCATGAGTTATTTAGATAAATAGTAACAGTTTTTGCTAACAAACACTAGGCTAACAGTAGTTCATACCTCCAGAGCAGGAGGCCGGGCAGCGACAGAGTGTGTCTGACCAGAGGAGGCTGCCGTCGGACACATGAGGTGTGAACAGTTGGTGTACCCTAGCAGACAAAAGTGGTACTGCACCCCATAGCGGCCGAAAGTGTTACTGCACCATTTTCTTGCCAAAATGAAAAACGGTCATATCTGAGCCAAAAATTGGTCTAAAAATATGGGAAAAAATCCATAAACAAGTCTCACCTCTCTATAAGTTGCAGGGCATGCAAATTAGGCAAAAAGGTGTGACTTATAGACCGGATAATACGGTAATAATGTATATAAAGATGTCATGAATACCTGAATTGATTTGATCTTGTTTCCAGTCTTTTGTTAAACTAGCCGAGTTTGGGAGAAGCCAGTAAGAATTTCCAACTTCTGAATCTGAAAAATAAAATGAAAGACCAGCAATGAAAAGTCTGAATTCTTGTGTACTAAACGGTAAAAGCTCTGGTTGAGTTCTGAAATGATTATTGGTGACTATTTGCTTTTGGCAACAGAACTAAATGCAAACACAGAAGAGTTTTAACTTCCCACGCCTGAGGTGAATTGAACGCAGCGTAGTTTAAAGTTTAGAAGAGGAAGATTGATTATTTTACTGTGACGTGGGTTTATGATTGTTTTTTTCCTTGGGCAACTTTTTTGCTCTCTGAATGAGATATTTTTGAACCCAGACAGGTCTATTCATTCATTCAACCTTTATTTATACATATTAATCCCAATGAGCATTGGGGACTCCTTTACAATTAAGAACTGACAGTGTTGGTTTATTTCTGAGTTAAAAGTGACTGCAAATATAATATATTTATGTATTTTAGAAAACCTTAGCTGTTGAGCTTTAGAACAACCAAAAATAAAATGGTATTTAAAAAACAACAAAAAAAGGTAAATCATACAAAGGACACTGATAGAAATGAACGAGGAGCTTGGATACTAAATGGGATACAACAGTCGACCTGCTGCTTCTCTTTGGTGACCGAGTTGATTTGACCGTCTGTTTTTAATTATTCATCCTTCACTTAACGTGTTTTCAGGTGTTAACATACAGCCCCAGTAATATTCCTGTGCCAGGTCCATTTAACTTCTTCAAAAGCCTTCCTGCTGCTCTGGACTGTCAACAGCTGGGCCTGGACAGAATCCACTGCTCCTCCTTCAAAGGTAAACAACAAGCACTGCTGGGAACAACATGCACTGTAGGTCTGTAGCTCGAGGGATGGTTTCCTAATAAAAATGTGGAAATTTGGTAGGATGGATGTTCTGGACATTTAGTTCTATCTTGTAAAAACACCCTTAAAACAATTAAAAACACAGATTTGTTCTCCAACAACTGGAGGGTCTAAAGTTTTTAGGGTTAAATTCCACAGAAAGCCACATGTTCATCTGTGTGAACAGAGCTCAGGCTGTAGAAAACCTAATGAAGCCCATAAGATCGTAATTGTAATGAAAGAATAAAAACCAGACGTGTAAAAAATGTCAAATATATTTAAAGTGGTAGCATATGAAGAGAAACATATGCTTTCCTTTTTGTTGCCAGCGGTTCAACATCTACTTTTATACAGGAAGTCTCATTTCAATTTGAAAATCCATCTGTATGAATTCTGTTTATGTGCATCTTGGGTTCAAATTTAGTTTTAAATTGACTTAAAGGGATTGTGACATGATGTTGGAAATTTGCATATTTGTCACAACATATATATCTTATATCATTCAGCTCTGTTCGTTTTTGCAAAATAAATTAAAAATGTATTAAAATTTCATTCCAAGTTATGGTAGTTTTTTTCTCTGGGACACGCCCCTAAAAATCTGCGCACTTCCGGAAAACGTTATCGTGACGTACCCGTGGGTAGCCGCTGCTCAACGCGCATGTAAA
>JBBPBX010035269.1:14799-32153 GCA_038048925.1 Garcialebias charrua
CTGCAGACATACGACTTTTTAGTAGGACCATCGGTCCCTCGTTCTCTACACTTGTCTTGTCCATTCTTGTCGAAGATTCTCATCTTTTGGGAATTTGTGAAGGCTCACTTGTTCACTGCTGATATTAGAACACCCAAATGTGCTACAACGTGACGGCATTTTTCAAGTTACACAAAAAAAAGAGGCAATCTTTCAGGAAATGAATCAGTATGGAAAGCAGTTAACACACCAAACAAACGGGCAAGGCTCTGCCTTATGCCCAGTGCCCACATGTATGTCACAATGATGTTTTGCGGAAATGCGCTGATTTTTAGGGGCGTGTCCCAGAGAAAAAACTACCATAACTTGGAATGAAATTTTTATATATTTATAATTTATTCTGCAAAAACGAACAGAGCTGAATGATATAAGATATATATGTTGTGACGAATATGCAAATGTCCAACATCATGTCACAATCCCTTTAAGTATCCTCTGCATTGCTGTCTAACCATGTGATAAGTTTGGCTCCAGAAAAATGTGTACATCTGCCATATCATATTTTTTGCAGCATAGGTCACCTTTAGGGTGGGAAAGAAAGCCACGGATCTCTGCACACTTACTTCCCAGCACTCGATAACGTTCCATTTTTTGTGTGTAGTCGTGTTATTGCTGTAATTTGGGAAGACGCAGTGTTTCCCTTGGCTCACTGGTAATGTTAGTGTAACCACGTCATCACAATAAAACGCTCGGATGCCGATTTGGACAGATGTGCTCTCTGTTCACTGTTGTGTTTTATTAGACTTGTGGGTATTTAGCCATGAAGCAAAGTATTTTGTATGGCGCAAATCAAAAGTTAGAGGAATACTGGGGCCATTTAGACCAAAATGACAGTTGAAGGAAAAAATCTAAATGTAACCTAAAATATAAATATTTCCTTTACCCATGTGTTCCTGTTCAGACTCACAGGGTCCCTGTCTCCTGAGTCATTGGGCCAAAGGGTAACCCCTGAACAGTCACAGTCCGTCTCAGAGATTAACAAAACTGAACCATTCACCTTCAAATCAAAGTTACAATTCAGAGTAGCTTAATATGCATGTTATTGGGAGGAAACCCTCGCATCCATCCATTATCTTTACCCGCTTCTTCCTTTTTGGGTCGCAGGGGTCATTGGTGCCCATACCCAGCAGTCACTGTATGAGAGGTGGGGGACACCCTAGACATGTCTCCAGTCCATCACAAGGCCACATAGAGACAAGTGACACAAACCATTCACTCTCTCACACCTAGGGACAGTTTTATTTATTTATTTATTTTTTCTCGAACAGACAGTAAAGACAATCAAGAAAGAAAATAGGATAACACAACTAAAAAAATAAAAGTTAATACAAATAATTATGCCCAAGTGACATGCAAATTTTATGTTTTATGTTCGAAAAGGAGCAGGTAGAAGATACAATAGCTTATAATGTCCTGCCCCTTTCATACTCATCAATTCATAATCAATTAACTGTCAAAACACCAAAACGAGACAGCTTGTTTCCACTTTACAGGTAGTCCCCGATTTACGAGCGCTCTGATCTGCGAGGTTCCAGACTTACGAGCTGCGAATTTTTGGAAAAAACGAAAAAAATACTGAGTTTTCATGTGTTTTTTCACTACAGTTAGTTAGTTAAGCATATAAACACACGTTTCCGATCATTTTTATGCACTCAAAAGTAGTTTTTAGATGAAAATAGAGTGTTTTTAGTCGCGCTAGCGAAAACCGTTCCAATTTACGAGCGGATTTCCGGATTTACGAGAGAAATGGCGGCCGTTCCAAATTACGAGATTTCCGGTTTACGAGCGCCTCGTTGTAACGGATCTCGCTCGTAAATCGGGGACTACCTGTACATGATATTTAAAGATACAGTATACAATCATTTAAACACTACAGTATTTATATCATCAATAGCATTTATAGACTTTAAAACACTCATCTTATAGAACATATTTTGCAATAAGCTCCTTTTTAAATTGTTTTTTAAGCTGGTTTATATTTGTACTTTTTTTTAATTCATCATTCAATCCATTCCATTTAGTGTTACCATTCAGTCTAACATGCATGCTTTTGGTCTGTGGGAGGAAACTGGAGTACCTGAAGAAAAGCCACACATGCACAGAGAGAACATGCAAACTCCACCCAGAAAGGTCCCAGTCTGGGGTTTGATCCTGTGACCTTGTTGAGAGGCAACAGCTCTACTAACTGAGCCACCATACTCCCACAGCTATACAGGCTCGCATTAATAAAATACAGTAGATTTTCAAAAATCTTCTTATATTTATGTTTTAAAAGTAGCAATACAAAAACTAATGGTGTTATCAGACTGGATATGATTGATTTAGGATTATTGTGAAGTCTGTCTATGACAAGAAATAACATCCAAACAATTGGTGACAGTTTTGTCATAATATTATTTTTTAGAATTCTGGCTAATGACTATTTCACACACAGTAGATTTTGAATGCCATACTGGTCGTCTCCATGTTTTTTGTGCTCTCACACGCAACTTATTTTTGTATAACAACCAAGCATGCCTCAGTATGCCTTGACACGAACATCGCCACAGTTATTGAAACAAATTCTCAACAAGTTGTTCAATCTGAAACAATGCAGTACAGCCTTTTATTTTTATTTATTTTTATTTTTTACAAGTGTAGGAAACATCTCTCTAAATCATGTTAAGAAAACGGCTTTTAGATATTCAATTCAGTTCAGTTTATTTATAATGCTAATTCACAACAGAAGTCATCTCAGGGCACTGAGCAGAAACATTCATATCCATAAATGTGAACAGACACAGCAAACTCGACACTGAACGCTTCATCACTCTTTTAAGTACAATTTAGTGCAGCAACGCTAATTCAATGTTTTCATTTAGCGGCAAGAAGAATTGGCTTGTTTCTCATAAACTGGCTTCTAAAGTACATTTTTCCAGAAGTAGAATATGCTGTAAAGCAAAAGCAAAACTCCTAGTTTGTGTAATCCAGCAATAGTTTGTTCCTAAACTGTAACACAGAATCATGACAGTTGTAGTTTATGTATGCTAAATTTGTATCCCATTTGTTTACTGAAATTAGACTTTAACAAAACAAGGAGGCAGCTGTGTGGAAACGGGGACAAATAGCTCAGAAACAGCGCAATTAAATCAACTGTTTAGTTTTTTGCCCAACCCAAAGGAGTATCAGTTAACATTTTTTTAATTTAGATTTTGTGATTACAACCCTATAAATGTGCCCTCAATTTTAATATCTTGAAATGCTCTATTACTGTACTGGTTAATTAACATCTTGTTTTTTTTAATCTTACACTCGTCTCATGCAGATTTTGTGCACAGCGGTGACATTGTGTACTCTGTGGAGCAAGAAAACTGGGAGGATCCTGAGCAGACACCAAGTCATGTTCCGGTGCAGCAGAGTCTCCTACTCTTCCTCTTCTTACAGCATAGTGACCCCTTCACCTCTGAGGTCACTGATATTATTGGTGAGAAACCAGTTGAGTATGTGTAATCACAGAACACCAGGCGGAAACATATTCTTGATATCACTCTTGCATTTAGTTTTTAGTCCTGGGAGACTTTATCTGGCCTGTCTAGCAGTAAGTGCTGTAAATATATTTTATCAGGAATGTTTTCTTTTGGGTCGTCTTGTTTTATAAATCATCTCCCTTCAAGCCTGGGCCACATTTTGTTCAGCTTAACCAGGAAAGTAACGATACTGCCTTTGAATGTGTGCAACTGTGATCTTCTCACAGCTGCTGAGATGTTATTAGAGCACCACCTGGAGGACATTCTGAGCAACAACAGGCAGGCCATCTCCTCAGCTCTGCAGGCTGAACTCTGCAACACTCTGAAAGCAAGAAATCACAGAAAAAGGGTAAAACATACATACATACCTGTACACAAATACCTTTTTTTTTTTTAGGAATTTATTCTTTATTTTTATTTTTATTTTTTATAAAATACAAAACAATCACTTATTATATGAAAACAATATAAAATGAAAGGCAGCAGAAGGAAAAAAAATTCTTATCACATCTGCCCTTTTTTAAAACAATCAATTCAAACAATAATTATCTACAAGTAACAGAACAAAATGAATAACTCATCCTAATTTTCTAATTCTAATACATTACACATTAAACTACTTCATTTTTTTTTAACAATTCGTTTTTGATCATTTTCTTAAACATAAACATTGACTTTGCTTTTGCTTTTTTACATCATACTCTAAATCATTCCACAATCCAATTCCCTGGATTGAGGTAGACCGTCCCTTCAAACTGGTTCTGTACTGTGGTTTTATACATATATCAGTTCCCTTTAGATTGTAACAACTTTGTCTTTTTAAAAAATGCATCTGAATGTTTAAAGGTAGTGCGTTGTTCTGAGCTCTATACATTACTGATAAAATATTGTAATCTACCAAATCATGGAACTTCAGTCATTTCAGTTCATAAAATAATATACGTGATGGATGATAGTAATGTTTTCTTGCGATAATTCTTACAGCTATTTTCCATAAAATACAAACCGGATTCCAAAAAAGTTGGGACTCTAAACAAATTGTGAATAAAAACTGAATGCAATGATGTGGAGGTGCCAAAATCAATATTTTATTCGTAATAGAACATAGATGACAGATCAAAAGTTTAATCTGAGTAAATGTAACATTTTAAAGGAAAAATATGTTGATTCAAAATTTCACAGTGTCAACAAATCCCAAAAAAGTTGGGACAAGTAGCAATAAGTGGCTGGAAAAAGGAAATTGAGCATATAACGAACAGCTGGAAGACCAATTAACACTAATTAGGTCAATTGACAACATGATTGGTATAAAAAGAGCTTCTCAGAGTGTCAGTGTCTCTCAGAAGCCAAGATGGTAAGAGGATCACCAATTCCACCATTGTTGTGCAGAAAGATAGTGCAGCAATACCAGAATGGTGTTACCCAGCGTAAAATAGCAAAGACTTTTAAGTTATCATCATCAACCGTGCATAACATCATCAAAAGATTCAGAGAATCTGGAACAATCGCTGTGCGTAAGGGTCAAGGCCGTAAAACTCTACTGGATGCTCGTGATCTCCGGGCCCTTAAACGTCACTGCACCTCAAACAGGAATGCCACTGTCAAGGAAATAACAGAATGGGCTCAGGAATACTTCCAGAAAGCATTGTCAGTGAACACAATCCACCGTGCCATCCGCCGTTGCAGCTGAAACTCTACAGTGCAAAGAGGAAGCCATTTCTAAGCAAGCTCCACAAGCTCAGACGTTTGCACTGGGCCAGGGGTCATTTAAAATGGAGTGTGGCAAAATGGAAGACTGTTCTGTGGTCAGATGAGTCACGATTTGAAGTTCTTTATGGAACACTGGGACGCCATGTCATCCGGACCAGAGAGGACAAGGATAGCCCAAGTTGTTATCAACGCTCCGTTCAGAAGCCTGCATCACTGATGGTATGGGGTTGCATGAGCGCTTGTGGCATGGGCAGCTTGCATGTCTGGAAAGGCACCATTAATGCAGAGAACTATGTTCAGGTTCTAGAACAACATATGCTCCATCTAGACGTCATCTCTTTCAGGGAAGACCCTGCATTTTTCAACAAGATAATGCCAGACCACATTCTGCAGCAATCACAACATCATGGCTACGTAGGAGAAGGATCCGGGTACTGAAATGTCCAGCCTGCAGTCCAGATCTTTCACCTATAGAGAACATTTGGTGCATCATAAAGAGGAAGGTGCGACAAAGAAGGCCCAAGACGATTGAACAGTTAGAGGCCTGTATTAGACATGAATGGGAGAGCATTCCTATTTCTAAACTTGAGAAACTGGTCTCCTCTGTCCCCAGACGTCTGTTGAGTGTTGTAAGAAGAAGGGGGGATGCCACGCAAGCCGTTTTCGCACTGCACGGCCCTCCCTAGCCCAGCCCGGCTTCTAACCCGGGTTTGTGTTGTTCGCATTTGCCTTCTCGGTCCGGCGGCAGCCCGAGTTTTGGAACCCCACCGATGGAGGTTCTAATCTGGCCGAGCTCCCGGGCCCAGTTTGACGTCATGTACTGCTCATCATTTGATTCGTTGTTTGCAGCAGGGGCGAGACTGCTGCGTGTTGAGTCATCAACTCGTTCTAACAACAACCTCAGCGCGAGCTGAATTTCATTAAAATTTAACTACAGAAACCCCTAAAAAAATATTTGTTAGCTGAATTAGTGTTTCAGAGTTTAATTTTTGTTAATAACTGATTACAAATCAGCTTATGTTAGAACGTAAATAACACGAAGCGCGCACCCATACAGAGGATTTCCGCCTTTCAGCGTGAGCTGAATTTCATTAAAATATAACTAATGTCCTCTAAAAAAAAAAAGGAATTTGTGTTATGCCTGTGGTTAACACAAACTTCTTTTTTTTTGTCCAATAAAAGACAAACGTAAAATAAGTTGAACCAGGTGAGAATCAAACCCGAGTCAAGATAAAGTTTAGAGTGGAAAGCCAACGCTCTTCCAGTGAGCCACCGAGGCATATTACTTTTTCCAGGAGTCCACATTTCCTATAAAGGAACCGCCCTTCATAAAATCCTGGCTACGCCCATGACTAAAAATAATCTCTGCACAATGCGAAATGAGCGGGTGCGTGCCAGGCTGGGCTCCGGGACGAGTTGGGCCGGGGAGGGCTGTGCAGTGCGAAAACGGCTACAGTGGTAAAAATGGACTTGTCCCAACTTTTTTGGGATTTGTTGATGCCATGAAATTTTGAAACAACATATTTTTCCCTTAAAATTATACATTCTCTCAGTTTAAACTTTTGATCTGTGATTTGTGTTCTATTCTGAATAAAATATTAGATGTTGGCACCTCCACATCATTGCATTCAGTTTTTATTCACAATTTGTTTAGTGTCCCAACTTTTTTTGAATCCAGCTTGTAAAAATAGGCTTTGTAATAGTTTTACATGCTTTTCCCCAAACATCAATACAATAAATTTAATGTGAAACAATGATTGTGTTATACAACAAATACAAAGCTTTGTCATTTAATAGGTCCTTTACTTTGTACAGTACTGCATTTAGATATTTTCATTTTTACAGAATTTGTGTTGTTTCCATGTCAGTTTGTCATCAATGACAACACCCAAAAACATCACCTCACTTACTCTACAGATCTCATCACCCTCAATTTGGAACGTCAACAGTTTTCTTTTTATTACTAAAGTCAAAGTCAAAGTCAAAGTCAAAGTCAACTTTATTGTCAGATCTGCAATATGTACAGTGCAGGACATACACAGGACCGAAATTGCGTTTCTCTCAGTCCCTCGGTGCAACAGTAAACATCTAAACATTGAAACACTGAAACATATAATAATAGACATAAGCATAAAAATAGTAAAACTAACACTGTCCTGAGTTTTTTTTCATAGTGGTATAAAAAAAGAGTATAAAAAGTATAACTAAAATAAACTAAAGGTTTCTAGCATTGACATTTGCAAAGTGGCAAAGCAGCGTATGAGTCAATGTACACAGTATATGTATGAGGTAGTAGTTGATGTTGTTGTAGAGGCAAAAAGTGGCATATGCAGTAAGGCACATTGGGCATCCCTAAATAAGACCGTTCAGAGCACACTGTATATGTACCAGCAGTGGTGTAGATATTAGAGTAGTGTAAATAAATGTAAACAGTAGTAATTACATGTAAGCAGTAGTAATAAAAGTAAACAGTATTAATAAATGTAAACAGAGAATGTAAACAGTATTATGATTATAGGCAGTGATGTAATACAGACATTAGTGCAAGTATGAGAAGTAGTGCAAACTGTATGAGCACAACATCATATAATTAGTTTTATCTAGGTTTAATGATAATTTGTTTAGTTTAAACCAAGTTTGTATTTTGACAAACTCCGTCTTCATCAACTCTAACATCTGTTCCATATATTTACCCAAACAAAAGAATGTACAGTAGTATCATCAGCAAAGAGGACACATTTAAGGAGTCCTGACGCCTTTACTAAATCATTGACATATAACTTAGGTCCAAGTACAGAGCCTTGTGGAACTCCACATGTGATTTGCAAAGATTAGATCTTATATCATCTATTTAACATTCTTCACAATAAAACAGTAATTTGACATATTAGCTACCAAGAATAACAAAAAGAAAACGAAGTGGAAAAATTTTAACATCCAATTTGTCACTTTAAATATCCTTGTCATGTAAGATAAGTTATACGTAACTGTGGGTTTGGAGAGACAAGATAAGCAACATGTTTCTAAAACATTTAAGAAAAGCAATTCTCAACAGCCTCTCGTTAAAAAAATAACTCACAAAGAAAACAAATGTTAATTATTATGCAATATGTTTTGATTAAAGATACAAGAAAAGCTGCAGTCGGCTGCAAACGTGATTCTCTTTTCCACCATCAGTATTGTGAGCTGCAGCAGTAACAAGGACTTCAGAAATGCCTGTCTAAACCGCATGAAGGTGTGAGAAAACTGTCATTTAAACACTTCTTTGAATATTTTTTATTTTTAACCAACAAAAACAATCTCAAATGTGCCCACACTTGGTGTTTGTCAGGTGCATGACACTCATGCGTTGTCTGCCTCTCTTCGAGACTCTCTGTGGAGGGTGATGTCATGGAAATTTGTCCACAGTGGCAAGTGCTATTCCTCTGAGGTTACTGAGGTATTTGTTTCCCACCACACATTAATATGCATCTGTTTTTTTAGCTTAAATCCACAGTCACACAATTCTTTCAACAGGTGGATGAACAACCTGAGCATAATGAGCCTACCAGAGTGGAAATCTGATGATGCCACTTTGTTTTTGTTTTTTCTGGCTATGAAGGTGGTTCAGAGTTTAATTTTATTTACACAGTGAAGGGTTTGGTTTATGTAATGTAACTCTTATCTCAGATGTACTGTTATTAAATTAAAAATATACAGTATGTACCTCTAACTTACATGACTGTGATTTAACACAATTCTTGGATACCGGTATGTCTAAATGATAGATTTAAGGTTTAAATGCTCCAAATATTTTATATACCCCATCTTGTTTTTTTATAAAAATAAATAAATAAACTGATTCGTATGAATACACTGTCTACTGTTGTTTTTTTTGTTATTGGTGTTTTTTTTGTGTGTGTGTGCGTGCGTGCGTGTTTTTTGTTTGTTTTTGTAGCCTTGTGTATTGAAAGTACTGCATAAAAAAATATTTCAATGTTGCACAAATCAGACCAACATTATTTGGACGTCTAAAAAAGTTAAATCAGGTCTTCTGGGCGGGTTCAAAAACTTAACTTTAACTTTTTAAGATTACTTAACTTTTTAGATATACTGTATTTTATTATTTTTTATTTATTTATTCATTTATTTATTTATTAGATTAACCTTTTTATAATTTTCTACCTGATTTATGAGCATACATCAGGTTAATTGGAAGCTTTTATTTTGAAGCTCCGCAGACTTCCGCTAAAAAAAAAAAACGTGACGTAAATTCCGGCCGCCAACACCGAGTCTTTTTTCGCGGTAACATGAAATGAGCTTTTATGTTGACCAGATTCTTTTATTGTTCTTACATGAAACAATTGACAAATAGTATTTAGGTGTCGCTAACGTGTTGATAAGTTTTAGGAACAATCTTGTTATGAAGCGAAGGCTAAGCTAACGTTAGCCGCTAAAAGGATCATCATAACATTGGATCGTGTTGAGGTAGACTTTTTTTATTTATTTTTTTTATCCGAAACCATGGCAGTATCTACTGCAGAAAGCTTAAAGGCAGAACTGGAGGTGTTTGGTTTTCCCTGCGAGGATGAAGTCATCGATAAAAGTCAGTATTTTACCTAACTTTGCTACTAGTTCTGCATATTTAGATTTCATTTGTTGTGGTTATGTATTGTTTTTGCTCGTGTACCAAGCAGGTGTACAGTTTATTTCTGACAGTCCATCCTCGGTGTAATCAAGTACTGGATAATCAAAGAGTACAATATTTGAGCACGTCATTTGCATGGTGTTAAATTTACTGCTCTTTGTGTCTCAGTATATTTGTTTCTACTTCTCCATTAACATCTGCTTTCCTTCTTTCTGGTGTGGCCCACAGTGGTTGAACAGTGCGTCTGTCTCAGGTTACAAGCAACTGAGATGGCGAATGAGTGGGTGGCCTACACTTCCACAAAAAACATTCAGCAACTCACCTTGGACACCTGGGAGCAGTTTGAACACGAGGTAATGTAAATTAATGGCTTTTGACACATTCTAATGTGATGTTGATGTTTACTTAATTGTATGTGTTTTTGTTCTTATAAGGCTGCTTTGCTTTTGAGGGTACCTGTAATATGTATTGTGACTGTTGTGCTTTGTTTATTTATTTATTGACTATATAGCACATCTTGTGGTTGTGTTATAAATAAAGCTGGTATGGACTGGTGAAGGATGTGTTTTATTTAAAGCTAGTGTTGATAATGTTTATAAGTTTATTTTTATACTTAACATCTTTGCTATTATTGGGTGTAACTGGGACCTTGAGTACAGTTTCCTTCCACCTAATGTACCACATGTGATGTGATTGACTATAAAGAAACTTGAAGTTGTTTATAGGTTATACAGTGAGGTCATTGCATGTCTTAATAATCTGTATCGTATGGTGAATATCTTACAATGTCAAATATTTAGTCAGCTTAATCAGTTTCTTATTAACAAAGTTTTTTTTTTTATTCACATATGTGTTTTCATTTTATTTTATTATTTTTTGGCATTGTGTCACGGGTATGCTGGATTGGATTTCCATTTGTTGACGTTGTTTTTGCTGTCATCGCACTCAAAACCTCTTTCACTCCTTTTCTATTCTGATTTTTTTTCTCAGATCTTACACAAGAAGAACAAATCTAAACCAAACTTAAGAAAAGAAGATTCTTATAACAGACCCATGGACTTTCAGTCATTACAAGAAATGTATCCTTCAGAGCAGACTTAAAGAATGAAAAATTACCGTCACCTCACATTTATAAACAAGGGTTTCCGTGGTGAGTGATTTGTGGCCTTGACACAGTTATTTTGTAGAATAAAAGAAGAAGAACTTGAGGAGGATCTTTTAGACTCTTATTCTACCCCTGGAAAGGTAAGCTGTCACTTCAGGCTCAGCACAACTTTTATTTTCTCACAGTTAACTTTACTACAACCAGTGTGTTGCTCACATATTGTTTGAAAAGTGTATTTGACTGTATGATACGTGTGGTTACTGTTAAACAATATTGCTCTATAAATTAGCCATGATGCTAAGTCTCACAGTATCTGCATTTGTTTGGCATGTTGCACCCATGCTTGTAGGGCTCTCAGAAACGAGCGCTGACCACTCCAGAACATCCTCGGTCTAAACGGAGTGCAGCTGTGCTGGCCAGCCCCACCCTGCTGCTGTCTCCAGCCAGCTTCTCCCCCAGGTAGGACACAGGCTGCAGAATGTTCACAATGAATGTTTATTTATTTATCACTTCTTACTATGACCAACATGTTGCAAGTTAAATTTCACTATTTGTTGCATTATAAACTTATTATCACAAATTATCTGAAATGTTTTTAAAATATGTTTGTGCATGATATATATAACACTTTTGGTTTAACTGTGGTCTCATTTCTTTTTGGAAGTTCTACGCCCTCACCGAAGTACAGCCAGCGAGGAGGGAAAGGGGAAGTGGTGGTGACGTTCGGGGCCATTCAGGGGACCCGTTGGGTGGGCAGGAAGGATCCCGGTGCAGGCGTCCAGGTGGAGCTTCTGGAAAGACCTGAAGACTCCCTTCGCTGCAGCTACAAATTTATGTTCCAAAGACTCAGGGATGTTCGAAACGGTAGGTTTCACTTTGAAAGTAGTGTGAGGTTTAAAGATTTAAGGTTTAAAGTTAGGTTTAAAAATCTGTTGAAAGTTATATATCGAACTTGTACAAATAAATTTACATCGAAATTATTCAGTCTCAGTTATTTTTGTGCTTATTGTCTAGTGTTGACAGAGAAGATTGAGGATTTGGGACAAAACCTGAAGTCTCACTTCAACATTGAAGAGTTCTCCTGTCTCGCTCTGCCTGCTCAGGTCAGGATCTTTTAAAACAATGATTTGTCGCATTATCCAACACTTTAAATAAGCTGTGCCCAGTTCTCTGCAAAGGTCTTCACACCTTTTTGTGTGTTTTGCCTCCAATGAGATGTTCTTCTTAGTCTTGATAATCCTCTCTTGAAAGTATTTCATGTTTCTCTGAAGATGTGAGCTTCTATTCACAAACTTTCAGTTTTGTCTTTTCACTTGACCATTTTTCAAAGAAACTTGATGCAACAAAAGTAAACACATTCATACCAACTTTGCCCTGTGTAGGGATGCACGATATTATTGGCATGGCATTGTTATCGGCCGATATTGGCGATACATTTGAATATCGGACATCGGCAATTCCATCAAAATAACACGATGTAAAAGGCTTCTGTTTTAAATTAATTTTTAATTTAAGCAACTGTCAAGTATATCTATTAATGCACTACTACTTACCATGTGTGCTTGTCACTTGTGAACAGGTTGAGTTTAGATTTGTGAAAATTTACAAATTTGCACTGTTCGAGGCGCGTTGTCATTGTGTTAGAGTAAATGTCATGAATAAATTTGACATTAAACATAATCCAAGTTGAAGTGTTGCATCATTTTCAGTCTCCTTTTTGGCATCTGCATTTGGTAGCAGGACAAACTGACAAAGATCATGCAGAATAATGTAGTTTTTTAATTACACAGATGAGAAAGCTAATGTAGTCTCTGTAGGTCTATGGTGAATCATATCGGTATTGGTATCAGTTATCGGCCAAATAAGTTTTAACATACTGTATTGGCATATCGGATATCGGCCAAAAATTCAATATTGTGCATCCCTAGTTGTAGCAATAAATAAGATGGTGTTGCTGATTTTAACTCATTTATTTATTATTTTTATTAACCTTTATTTAAACAGGCAAATCCCATTGAGATCACAGATCTCTTTTGCAAGGGAGGCCTGGACCTGAAGGCAGCTTAACATGCATGTTCGGAGTACCCGTAAAAAAACCCACACAAGCACGAGAAGAACATGCAAACTCCACACAGAAAGACCCCAGGTCCAACTGGGAATTGAACCCAGGACCTTCTTTCTGTGAGGCAACAGTGCTAACCACTGAGCCGTCGCTGCCATACTGTGCTGAACAGCCCTGCTTGTAGTTGACATTTATAAAAGTGAACCCAGGCACTTGCAGAAGTTGAAGCTGTGTTTAATTTGCAGTCGTACCATGAACAGTGATGTGCAACAAAGTTTTGTAATTTGTACAATAAATAATGACCCAACTGTTTATTGTGATGTGTTTTCATCTGCAGGACAATGTAACTGGGTTGGGTCAGATTTGCTGTGACAGTAACGGCAAACTGAACGCACAGTCGGTTCTCCTGGAAGCTGGAGTAGAACAGGGTGGTCAGCAAGTTCCTGTTGACCTGTCTGAGCTTACAGAGTATTCTCTCTTCCCTGGTCAGGTAATCAAACTTGATGTAAAGGTCAAAGTCACAGAGGGGTCCTGTTTTTGTAATTTGTTTTCATGCACCGCTGTGAGATCCATTCCACTCCAGTCATTACTGACTTTTCTGTTGAATGCTTTTATATCGTAAGTTACTGTATTGGAGTGCAACGTGATACTGATGAGCTTGTTGAGGCTGGTGGTTCTCTCCTTTGCCTGTGCACTGAGGTTAGTGTGCAGCAGGTTAATATGGCCACCAAGAGAAACAGAGCTTGCCAAGGATGTTGGCCGGAGACTAGCTCGGCGTCCGACCGAGAGCTCTGACAACCATGAACGAGTATTTAAAGGCAGCCTGCCCCAAACCTCATGTTTCTGCTTTAGATAGACGTGAGTCACGGTTTAAAATTAAACTAAACACCCTTTGTCAGGTGGTGGTGATGGAAGGGATGAACGCTACAGGAAGAAAACTTGTTGCTTCTAAACTTTATGAGGTGAGCTACGAGTTTTTTGTTTCATTTTTTTACCACGTTTTCAGTGGTACAGAGATTATTGTGATGTTTTTCATTTTTGTCTTCACTCAGGGAGTTCCTCTTCCTTTTTACACCTCAAATGTAAAAGTGGAGCCTGACGAAGGTAAAGGACTGGATTTGTTAAAACTTTATAGAGTGGTAGCATGTTTGCCATTCCGGTTTAAATAATTTTCTTTTGTTTAATAACTATAAAGTTTTATTCGTTTTTTAAAAACAAAACACTTATACAGTATATACAATAAGAAATACAATCACAAATAAAATGAAAGGCAGCAGAAAGTAGAAAAAAATCTTATATCTGCCCCTTTTTACCAAAAAATCAATTCAAACAATAATACTATTCAAATAAAAACAAAATAACTCTTTTCTCGAGCAACAATTCATACAAATACACATTAAGCTTTTTTTTTAATTAAAGCCTGACCCATCAAAAAATAGTCAGAAAATTCTAATTTTTTAGAATTGACATGTTTATTAAGCCTTTAAAGAAAATCCAATTTTTTTTTTTGCCATATCACTTTGTTTATCATATTTTTTTTGTATCACATCTGATACACTCGGCTTTTTTGGTAACACTTTGCTCAAAACAATGTTCATTTAGGAAACAAAAGACAGTTTTGCCCATAACATTTAACAAGTTTAGAACACTCTGGGCAGTTTACTAATCTGTTTTTTTTTTTTACATTGAACTTTTTAGAGCCATTCATTTCACTTCGTGGTAGGCACAAAAACAGTTTCTGTCCTTGTTCAGGCACAGATGTACCTTACACTTTATTATATTATATTGAAATTATTATATTGACCTACGTCACATATTATCATATTGATGACATTTTCAATGTACTTTCTTTTTCTCTCTTCTTCATCAATTCTCTTTGACATCTAAAAATACACACATAAATAATTGGTCAGTACAGCATAGAGCTTATAATTTCAAAGGAACCACTTTGAAAATTTCCTAAATTTATTTTCAAATGGCATTTCAGTGATTAACCAGTTTATATCAATTATCAAAAATAGTGTATGGTTGCATTGTGGCAGGAATGCTGTAGAATAAATTACTAAAATGTCACATGACCGTTCAGGACTGGAGCACCTTATATACCTGCAGTATCAAGTTTGATACACACATTTTTAACACGGTTTAACTGTAAAAATATAAAATATTTTAAAGTAATTATGCATTGCTTCAACACAGCAAGTATTTATTTAAATAAATTACTAACAATATTGATGTTATTTTTACCGTAACTTCTCCAAAATTAGCGAAGGTTTTCCTGAAAAACGTGTGTGGATGAGCTCCTGTCAGCAGACATTTTGAAAAGAAAAAAAAACCTGCCCCACTGCCTGCAATACATTGATAATCCACTAGATGGCAGAGTACATGTCTCAAATGATATCCACAGTATTCTTGGGGGTGTCACTGTAGCGAATGTGCATTGTACTTCCTGTCCGACACCGGAAGTGCCTGTATTCCATAGGCGAGTATGGATCGCGGGTGTTTTTGAAAGTTATTTTCATTCATTTTATCGGAGCAAACACAGCTTTTGTTTAAACGGAACGTTTACTGAAATGTCCTACCGGGGTTCAGGTACCTGCTGTGCTGTTCGCGGCTGCACCAACAACCGGACCAAGCTAAATCTTTGGCTAAAACAACAGTGTTTTCAACACGGACCCAAAACAAAGAAAGAGTGTTCCTGCATCCTTCTCTATGGCTGTGTCTGCGCGATCAGGTAACATCTGTAATTTCTTTTTATTCAGGGAGGGTTTATTAATGAGAGTTTTGGATGATTTACTGTCTTAAAATGATATATGTCAGGCGCGACCGGTATTTTTAGCCGAGATAGCTGCTAATAAACCTTAGCCGAGAGGCCGGAGCAAACGCGTTCGCTATTTATGTATTTTTAAATTATGTCTGCGCGACCAGGTAACATCTGTAATTTCTTTTTATTTGTCCCTCCTCTTTTAACAAAACGAGTGGTGTTCCCACATTTTTAATGAACTAAAACAACAAAGTTTGGACTGTCTTCAACTTTATTACTCGCATGTAAACAAACGGTGTTTCTGGTCAACCGGAAGTCGTGTGCACATTTCGCGCAAAGCATCATGGGGCGTAGGAATACTGTGGATACAACAGGTTTTTGAGGTAAATCCTGATCACATTGATAAAATAGAGGTCACAGAATGTTGAGTAGCAAATATGATACAAATGGCAATATTAACAAATCAACTTTGATCATTCTCTTAATTGGATATTTAAAGGTAATGTGTTGTGAAATAATTTTCTTTAATTAATAAATGAGAAACATCTGTTCAGTTGTTTGTCAAAGTTTTTATTTGTATTTTTTCTTAAATCTGCACAGCGTCTCCTTCACTCGCGGAGCCACTGACTGTACTTGTGGCCTGTGGACCGTACACGCCCTCTGACAGCCTGAACTTTGACCCTCTGCTGGACCTGATCGGTGTGATAGTCAGGGATCGACCTGATGTCTGCTTGCTGGTAAACATCTGGCTTCTAACCTCGATCTTCATACGGAAGAAGATTGTGTGACAGCTTTGCTTGTTACAAATCATTTTAAATTTTAATGTCATCTTTTAAGGTTTTATTCTCAAACAGCTTGTTATAAATCTGAATAAAGTTTTTCACATCGGTCTGAACCTTTAAGATGTCTAACCTGAGAACATTAGTGGGTCTTCAGACCGGAGCGACTCTCTTTTAAAGCGGTCTCACGTTGACTGGAGTTATTCTGAATTGAAGGTTGATTTATTTTAAAAGCAGCATTTAGTTTTTTTCTTCTTGTTCAGACCAGCTTTTATGCTTTAGGATCTTATTCTACTCCCTTTTGTGTCTGTTTGTTATTTTAATGTTAAACACCGTGTGGTTTTATCTGAAAATGCTTCAATATTTAAATATAATTTCTTACAGTTGGGCCCATTTGTGGATTCGAAACATGAGAAAATTGAGGTACAGTTTCATTTGCTCCATCTTTGTTTTTCTTTAAGAGCAGTGTACACTTCACTGAGGCGGTTTATGAATTTATATCATCACGTCTGTCTCCACTTGTTTCTCTGACAGAAAGCTCAGGTGACAGGAACGTTTGAAAGCATTTTCTCAAGATGTATTGAAAGCATCGTGGATGGCACCAAAAAGTACGTTATACCTCCTACACAGAGTATAAAATAATCTTAACAGTGTGGTTAGATCATATTATAAAACATAACATAAAAGGTTAGACATCTGTGTTTGGGCTATTATTTCGGTATTGTAACATAATTCTTGGCAATAAATCCTCTAACGTTGAAA
>JBBPBX010035270.1:15577-32153 GCA_038048925.1 Garcialebias charrua
CATGTGAGCAGATTCTAGTAATCTTTTTCTTACGATTCATTAAAGGTCAAATGCAAATGGAAATGTGTCTTAACTTCCAGTATGGATTTAAACAAACACTATACTGTACACACTTAACATGGTAAAATGTGTTTAGGAAATTTAATGTTCAAGGACACCACTTAAGAAAAAAAGTTTAATATGAAAAGTAACAAGTGAAAAATGTACAAAAATAAAAAATACTGCATCCAACTCATAATTTTCTATCCCTTGTCTCACGGGCTTCATCCAGAAGAAGACACAAGTTGTTGTTCCCGCTGTGTCTGATTCAGTTCTTTATGTTCATTCAGTGCAGAAATAAGACTTTTCTTTACTGGACTCTTTTCTCTTTCTCTTGCCTGGAAAAGAAGAAAAAGGTGTTTAATTCAGTCTAGATACTGTTTTTAAATAAATGCATAAAACAAAGAAGGTGCTGCTACAGTTTGTTGTTCTGAAGAGCTGCTTGGAGCAAGGTAAACCAGCTAAACTGATTTGTAAATAATGAAAATAATATAATAAGAACAATGGATATATGAATCAGAAGGTATACAGATACAGATATTCTTTATTGTCATTTGTACCACATGTGCTACATGTAGTGGAATGAAATTATGTGCACAGGGTCCCAGTTACATCCAACAATAAAATGTAAAAGAAAAACAATAATAAGATCTAAGATATGAACTAAGAAAAACATCAACTAAAATATGATAAGCACTAAAAGCATGAAAACAATAAACACAATACTGTACGCTGAACAGCAGCACGGACTATGAGCAGATGAGTACGAATGAACACAGCAACATGAAACAGATCAGCAGCAACATGAAACAGATCAGCAGCAACATGAAACAGATCAGTAGCAACATGAAACAGATCAGCAGCAACATGAAACAGATCAGCAGCAACATGAAACAGATCAGCAGCAACATGAAACAGATCAGCAGCAACATGAAACAGATCAGCAGCAACATGAAACAGATCAGCAGCAACATGAAACAGATCAGCAGCAACATGAAACAGATCAGCAGCAACATGAAACAGATCAGCAGCAACATGAAACAGATCAGCAGCAACATGAAACAGATCAGCAGCAACATGAAACAGATCAGCAGCAACATGAAACAGATCAGCAGCAACATGAAACAGATCAGCAGCAACATGAAACAGATCAGCAGCAACATGAAACAGATCAGCAGCAACATGAAACAGATCAGCAGCAACATGAAACAGATCAGCAGCAACATGAAACAGATCAGCAGCAACATGAAACAGATCAGCAGCAACATGAAACAGATCAGCAGCAACATGAAACAGATCAGCAGCAACATGAAACAGATCAGCAGCAACATGAAACAGATCAGCAGCAACATGAAACAGATCAGCAGCAACATGAAACAGATCAGCAGCAACATGAAACAGATCAGCAGCAACATGAAACAGATCAGCAGCAACATGAAACAGATCAGCAGCAACATGAAACAGATCAGCAGCAACATGAAACAGATCAGCAGCAACATGAAACAGATCAGCAGCAACATGAAACAGATCAGCAGCAACATGAAACAGATCAGCAGCAACATGAAACAGATCAGCAGCAACATGAAACAGATCAGCAGCAACATGAAACAGATCAGCAGCAACATGAAACAGATCAGCAGCAACATGAAACAGATCAGCAGCAACATGAAACAGATCAGCAGCAACATGAAACAGATCAGCAGCAACATGAAACAGATCAGCAGCAACATGAAACAGATCAGCAGCAACATGAAACAGATCAGCAGCAACATGAAACAGATCAGCAGCAACATGAAACAGATCAGCAGCAACATGAAACAGATCAGCAGCAACATGAAACAGATCAGCAGCAACATGAAACAGATCAGCAGCAACATGAAACAGATCAGCAGCAACATGAAACAGATCAGCAGCAACATGAAACAGATCAGCAGCAACATGAAACAGATCAGCAGCAACATGAAACAGATCAGCAGCAACATGAAACAGATCAGCAGCAACATGAAACAGATCAGCAGCAACATGAAACAGATCAGCAGCAACATGAAACAGATCAGCAGCAACATGAAACAGATCAGCAGCAACATGAAACAGATCAGCAGCAACATGAAACAGATCAGCAGCAACATGAAACAGATCAGCAGCAACATGAAACAGATCAGCAGCAACATGAAACAGATCAGCAGCAACATGAAACAGATCAGCAGCAACATGAAACAGATCAGCAGCAACATGAAACAGATCAGCAGCAACATGAAACAGATCAGCAGCAACATGAAACAGATCAGCAGCAACATGAAACAGATCAGCAGCAACATGAAACAGATCAGCAGCAACATGAAACAGATCAGCAGCAACATGAAACAGATCAGCAGCAACATGAAACAGATCAGCAGCAACATGAAACAGATCAGCAGCAACATGAAACAGATCAGCAGCAACATGAAACAGATCAGCAGCAACATGAAACAGATCAGCAGCAACATGAAACAGATCAGCAGCAACATGAAACAGATCAGCAGCAACATGAAACAGATCAGCAGCAACATGAAACAGATCAGCAGCAACATGAAACAGATCAGCAGCAACATGAAACAGATCAGCAGCAACATGAAACAGATCAGCAGCAACATGAAACAGATCAGCAGCAACATGAAACAGATCAGCAGCAACATGAAACAGATCAGCAGCAACATGAAACAGATCAGCAGCAACATGAAACAGATCAGCAGCAACATGAAACAGATCAGCAGCAACATGAAACAGATCAGCAGCAACATGAAACAGATCAGCAGCAACATGAAACAGATCAGCAGCAACATGAAACAGATCAGCAGCAACATGAAACAGATCAGCAGCAACATGAAACAGATCAGCAGCAACATGAAACAGATCAGCAGCAACATGAAACAGATCAGCAGCAACATGAAACAGATCAGCAGCAACATGAAACAGATCAGCAGCAACATGAAACAGATCAGCAGCAACATGAAACAGATCAGCAGCAACATGAAACAGATCAGCAGCAACATGAAACAGATCAGCAGCAACATGAAACAGATCAGCAGCAACATGAAACAGATCAGCAGCAACATGAAACAGATCAGCAGCAACATGAAACAGATCAGCAGCAACATGAAACAGATCAGCAGCAACATGAAACAGATCAGCAGCAACATGAAACAGATCAGCAGCAACATGAAACAGATCAGCAGCAACATGAAACAGATCAGCAGCAACATGAAACAGATCAGCAGCAACATGAAACAGATCAGCAGCAACATGAAACAGATCAGCAGCAACATGAAACAGATCAGCAGCAACATGAAACAGATCAGCAGCAACATGAAACAGATCAGCAGCAACATGAAACAGATCAGCAGCAACATGAAACAGATCAGCAGCAACATGAAACAGATCAGCAGCAACATGAAACAGATCAGCAGCAACATGAAACAGATCAGCAGCAACATGAAACAGATCAGCAGCAACATGAAACAGATCAGCAGCAACATGAAACAGATCAGCAGCAACATGAAACAGATCAGCAGCAACATGAAACAGATCAGCAGCAACATGAAACAGATCAGCAGCAACATGAAACAGATCAGCAGCAACATGAAACAGATCAGCAGCAACATGAAACAGATCAGCAGCAACATGAAACAGATCAGCAGCAACATGAAACAGATCAGCAGCAACATGAAACAGATCAGCAGCAACATGAAACAGATCAGCAGCAACATGAAACAGATCAGCAGCAACATGAAACAGATCAGCAGCAACATGAAACAGATCAGCAGCAACATGAAACAGATCAGCAGCAACATGAAACAGATCAGCAGCAACATGAAACAGATCAGCAGCAACATGAAACAGATCAGCAGCAACATGAAACAGATCAGCAGCAACATGAAACAGATCAGCAGCAACATGAAACAGATCAGCAGCAACATGAAACAGATCAGCAGCAACATGAAACAGATCAGCAGCAACATGAAACAGATCAGCAGCAACATGAAACAGATCAGCAGCAACATGAAACAGATCAGCAGCAACATGAAACAGATCAGCAGCAACATGAAACAGATCAGCAGCAACATGAAACAGATCAGCAGCAACATGAAACAGATCAGCAGCAACATGAAACAGATCAGCAGCAACATGAAACAGATCAGCAGCAACATGAAACAGATCAGCAGCAACATGAAACAGATCAGCAGCAACATGAAACAGATCAGCAGCAACATGAAACAGATCAGCAGCAACATGAAACAGATCAGCAGCAACATGAAACAGATCAGCAGCAACATGAAACAGATCAGCAGCAACATGAAACAGATCAGCAGCAACATGAAACAGATCAGCAGCAACATGAAACAGATCAGCAGCAACATGAAACAGATCAGCAGCAACATGAAACAGATCAGCAGCAACATGAAACAGATCAGCAGCAACATGAAACAGATCAGCAGCAACATGAAACAGATCAGCAGCAACATGAAACAGATCAGCAGCAACATGATGTGATTGTTCACAGTGATTATTCTGGTTAGAGATTCTTAAGGCTGCACAAAAACTCAAGTTCATGTTGCTGTTTGACGTATTGTTTTCATTGTTTAATGCTACAGTATTAGCGTATTATTAGTAGATGTTTATTAGTTGATGTTTTTCTTAGTTCATATTGTAGAGATATAGGACCCTCATGTCCGTATTGGAGTTAAACTTCTCCACATCTCTCTGAAACTCTCAGTGTTAGACTTTCTTGAAGCTCTCAAGGACACTATTTTTGTTACAATTATTTTGAATTAATGGACACCAATTAATCAGATTGAACTTTCTCTTTAATGTGTGTTAATTCAGAATTGATCAACAGTATATTTTTGTCATTTAATGATGATTTTACTAAGCTGGTATATTTTAAATATGCCAAAGTTAAGAGAACATCTCAGAATGATCTTGCTCTAAACTGTCTGCTCTGTGCAGAATAACTGTCTTAAAGTTGACTGAACAATCCGTCGTATTTGTTTGAAGTGTTTTTGGAACGAAGGAAAAGTTCCAGACATAATTTGCTTTCTGTCTCCCGTCCTTTCTAAAAACAATGAATCTGTTCTCAAAACAAATTACATGACTTGTTCACATGCACCTGCATCTTCTGACGCATGTTTTCTATGTATTGTCTACCCTATCATCTGTCACTCAAACTCACTCACTTGCAAAGTCACACCCTCTCTAGGGGTACGACAACCAATCAGCAGGAAGTATGTGACTAAGTCACACCCCCTTCTTAAAGGGACACTTCCTGTTGATTCTTGGAGTGCAAAGGGAACCACGAGCTCCAACACAGTGAGTTCTCTGGGAGAATGAAAGATGCATAGACGTCTTTCTCCAAGCTGTTGTACGTCCCGGCCATCAGCCAAAGGCCCACGTCTTCAGCGAGGCTAACAGCACGTCAGCTGTTAGCCATCTGAGGGTCACTGCTCCAAGCTGTGAACACTTTTCCTGGAAGTTATCTTGAAACCAAACCGGAGCTGATAACATTACTCTGGGAGGCTTCAGCAGACCTCACGAGACCGTGGCAGGATGAAAGTGGTCGCCTGTAAAACGCAGCAAGGCATGCGCGTCTGGCTTGACTAATTTACTGGAGTCGAGATAAGAAAATCTTCACAAAGGTAAACGTCGTTTCATCACGGTACGGATGTCCAGCCGAAACCAAACAGAGGATGAACCACTCTGGTTAACATCTCAAGATAAGATTCAACCATTTCCTTTCTTTAATC
The DNA here is from genome assembly GCA_038048925.1 of Garcialebias charrua. Taxonomy (NCBI): domain Eukaryota; kingdom Metazoa; phylum Chordata; class Actinopteri; order Cyprinodontiformes; family Rivulidae; genus Garcialebias; species Garcialebias charrua. The sequence goes on from JBBPBX010035270.1 coordinate 21,397, forward strand.
TTCCTTAACTCCTTATGTTTATTTCTAAATGTAAACTGTAAGTTTGTGCCACAGAAATAAGTTAATATAAGACCCATTAACTTGTGTTCTGTTGTCTTATGTTTTAATCTGCTGAAAAGTTAGTTATAAGTTGTGATCGATCAATCTATGTAAATATGTTGTGATTGTAATTTGATGATTTTGTTATTAAATGACTCTGCCTTTGGTAGGTCAACATAATAACGTTTCCTGTCAAGTTACATTACATTCACTGAGCCACAGATTTATTGATTTAATCTGAAAAAGTTGAGAACCCGTAAAACTGATGATAAATTTGTGTCAGTCTAAACCTGCTCAAATCTATCATCTAAATTATAGATAAGTCAGCAAACTGACGTATTTATCTATATTATTACAATATCTTAAAACTTATTACTGTTTTTATTTTACATTTTATTGTTTTCTGTAACTGGGAACCTGGGTACATAATTTCATCCCACCACAAGTTCAACATGTGGTATATATTCAGTATTTATTCAACTTTTTTTTTTTACTTTAAAAATAAAATAAAAGTAAGTCCTTATCGGCACAAATAAAGTGATGTGGAACATGTTGCGTCTGTTCTTACCAAACACAGAAGCTGCAGCGTTGTCCTGCTCTGTGAGGTGCAGCTGGGCTGCAACAGAGATCTGGCAGGTGTAGACTCTGCTGATGGAGCAGGTGTAGACTCTGCTGATGGAGCAGGTGTAGACTCTGCTGATGGAGCAGGTGTAGACTCTGCTGATGGAGCAGGTGTAGACTCTGCTGATGGAGCAGGTGTAGACTCTGCTGATGGAGCAGGTGTAGACTCTGCTGATGGAGCAGGTGTAGACTCTGCTGATGGAGCAGGTGTAGACTCTGCTGATGGAGCAGGTGTAGACTCTGCTGATGGAGCAGGTGTAGACTCTGCTGATGGAGCAGGTGTAGACTCTGCTGATGGAGCAGGTGTAGACTCTGCTGATGGAGCAGGTGTAGACTCTGCTGATGGAGCAGGTGTAGACTCTGCTGATGGAGCAGGTGTAGACTCTGCTGATGGAGCAGGTGTAGACTCTGCTGATGGAGCAGGTGTAGACTCTGCTGATGGAGCAGGTGTAGACTCTGCTGATGGAGCAGGTGTAGACTCTGCTGATGGAGCAGGTGTAGACTCTGCTGATGGAGCAGGTGTAGACTCTGCTGATGGAGCAGGTGTAGACTCTGCTGATGGAGCAGGTGTAGACTCTGCTGATGGAGCAGGTGTAGACTCTGCTGATGGAGCAGGTGTAGACTCTGCTGATGGAGCAGGTGTAGACTCTGCTGATGGAGCAGGTGTAGACTCTGCTGATGGAGCAGGTGTAGACTCTGCTGATGGAGCAGGTGTAGACTCTGCTGATGGAGCAGGTGTAGACTCTGCTGATGGAGCAGGTGTAGACTCTGCTGATGGAGCAGGTGTAGACTCTGCTGATGGAGCAGGTGTAGACTCTGTTGATGGAGCAGGTGTAGACTCTGTTGATGGAGCAGGTGTAGACTCTGCTGATGGAGCAGGTGTAGACTCTGTTGATGGAGCAGGTGTAGACTCTGTTGATGGAGCAGGTGTAGACTCTGTTGATGGAGCAGGTGTAGACTCTGCTGATGGAGCAGGTGTAGACTCTGTTGATGGAGCAGGTGTAGACTCTGCTGATGGAGCAGGTGTAGACTCTGCTGATGGAGCAGGTGTAGACTCTGCTGATGGAGCAGGTGTAGACTCTGTTGATGGAGCAGGTGTAGACTCTGTTGATGGAGCAGGTGTAGACTCTGTTGATGGAGCAGGTGTAGACTCTGCTGATGGAGCAGGTGTAGACTCTGTTGATGGAGCAGGTGTAGACTCTGTTGATGGAGCAGGTGTAGACTCTGTTGATGGAGCAGGTGTAGACTCTGTTGATGGAGCAGGTGTAGACTCTGTTGATGGAGCAGGTGTAGACTCTGTTGATGGAGCAGGTGTAGACTCTGTTGATGGAGCAGGTGTAGACTCTGCTGATGGAGCAGGTGTAGACTCTGTTGATGGAGCAGGTGTAGACTCTGTTGATGGAGCAGGTGTAGACTCTGCTGATGGAGCAGGTGTAGACTCTGTTGATGGAGCAGGTGTAGACTCTGTTGATGGAGCAGGTGTAGACTCTGTTGATGGAGCAGGTGTAGACTCTGTTGATGGAGCAGGTGTAGACTCTGCTGATGGAGCAGGTGTAGACTCTGTTGATGGAGCAGGTGTAGACTCTGTTGATGGAGCAGGTGTAGACTCTGTTGATGGAGCAGGTGTAGACTCTGTTGATGGAGCAGGTGTAGACTCTGTTGATGGAGCAGGTGTAGACTCTGTTGATGGAGCAGGTGTAGACTCTGTTGATGGAGCAGGTGTAGACTCTGTTGATGGAGCAGGTGTAGACTCTGCTGATGGAGCAGGTGTAGACTCTGTTGATGGAGCAGGTGTAGACTCTGTTGATGGAGCAGGTGTAGACTCTGTTGATGGAGCAGGTGTAGACTCTGTTGATGGAGCAGGTGTAGACTCTGTTGATGGAGCAGGTGTAGACTCTGCTGATGGAGCAGGTGTAGACTCTGCTGATGGAGCAGGTGTAGACTCTGCTGATGGAGCAGGTGTAGACTCTTGATGGAGCAGGTGTAGACTCTGCTGATGGAGCAGGTGTAGACTCTGCTGATGGAGCAGGTGTAGACTCTGTTGATGGAGCAGGTGTAGACTCTGTTGATGGAGCAGGTGTAGACTCTGCTGATGGAGCAGGTGTAGACTCTGCTGATGGAGCAGGTGTAGACTCTGCTGATGGAGCAGGTGTAGACTCTGCTGATGGAGCAGGTGTAGACTCTGCTGATGGAGCAGGTGTAGACTCTGCTGATGGAGCAGGTGTAGACTCTGTTGATGGAGCAGGTGTAGACTCTGCTGATGGAGCAGGTGTAGACTCTGCTGATGGAGCAGGTGTAGACTCTGTTGATGGAGCAGGTGTAGACTCTGCTGATGGAGCAGGTGTAGACTCTGCTGATGGAGCAGGTGTAGACTCTGCTGATGGAGCAGGTGTAGACTCTGCTGATGGAGCAGGTGTAGACTCTGCTGATGGAGCAGGTGTAGACTCTGCTGATGGAGCAGGTGTAGACTCTGCTGATGGAGCAGGTGTAGACTCTGCTGATGGAGCAGGTGTAGACTCTGCTGATGGAGCAGGTGTAGACTCTGCTGATGGAGCAGGTGTAGACTCTGCTGATGGAGCAGGTGTAGACTCTGCTGATGGAGCAGGTGTAGACTCTGCTGATGGAGCAGGTGTAGACTCTGCTGATGGAGCAGGTGTAGACTCTGCTGATGGAGCAGGGACAGACGTCGGGAGGCTCGGAGGGTTTATGTGGAGTTTAGAGATGAATCGTCACGTGCTGAAATACGTTCTGGATAAAATACAGTGAGAAACAGGAACGGAGGACAGTTAGCGTCTATGTAAATTAGCTTAGCGTTGTAGCACCGATGTTGTCCTATTATGGCGTCAGCCTCTTGCTCACCATCTTCTATAAATGATTCAAGTAGAGCAGTGGCTGCATCCAAACCACCCTCCAATCGCTCCATCTAGATCACTTTAACTTTTTTCTTCAGCCACCAAGCACAACAACGCCTGCACTTCTACATTTGACCAAAGCTTTGACAGTATTGTTTTTTTTTTAATACAAACCGAATTCCAAAAAAGTTGGGAAACTAAACAAATTGTGAATAAAAACTGAATGTAATGATGTGGAGGTGCCAACATCTAATATTTTATTCAGAATAGAACACAAATCACAGATCAAAAGTTTAAACTGAGAGAATGTATCATTTTAAGGGAAAAATATGTTGTTTCAAAATTTCATGGCATCAACAAATCCCAAAAAAGTTGGGACAAGTCCATTTTTACCACTGTGTGTCATCCCCCCTTCTTCTTACAACACTCAACAGACGTCTGGGGACAGAGGAGACCAGTTTCTCAAGTTTAGAAATAGGAATGCTCTACATTCATGTCTAATACAGGCCTCTAACTGTTCAATCATCTTGGGCCTTCTTTGTTGCACCTTCCTCTTTATGATGCACCAAATGTTCTCTATAGGTGAAAGATCTGGACTGCAGGCTGGACATTTCAGTACCGGATCCTTCTCCTACGTAGCCATGATGTTGTGATTGCTGCAGAATGTGGTCTGGCATTATCTTGTTGAAAAATGCAGGGTCTTCCCTGAAAGAGATGACGTCTAGATGGAGCATATGTTGTTCTAGAACCTGAACATAGTTCTCTGCATTAATGGAGCCTTTCCAGACATGCAAGCTGCCCATGCCACAAGCGCTCATGCAACCCCATACCATCAGTGATGCAGGCTTCTGAACGGAGCGTTGATAACAACTTGGGCTATCCTTGTCCTCTCTGGTCCGGATGACATGGCGTCCCAGTGTTCCATAAAGAACTTCAAATCGTGACTCATCTGACCACAGAACAGTCTTCCATTTTGCCACACTCCATTTTAAATGACCCCTGGCCCAGTGCAAACGTCTGAGAGCTTGCTTAGAAATGGCTTCCTCTTTGCACTGTAGAGTTTCAGCTGGCAACGGCGGATGGCACAGTGGATTGTGTTCACTGACAATGCTTTCTGGAAGTATTCCTGAGCCCATTCTGTTATTTCCTTGACAGTGGCATTCCTGTTTGAAGTGCAGTGACGTTTAAGGGCCCGGAGATCACGAGCATCCAGTAGAGTTTGTTAGGATTTTATCCATATTTGACCCCAGATGGCAGAACCGACAGAGGAAAACAGACCCAGTGTTTTATCAAAAATAATCTCTGTTTATTTTCTTATGGAAAGGGAGGTTGGACTGTGAATGGAAAGGGAGACCAGGTGAGTCAGACAGTCTTTTTGTAGAAGAGGTGAAGTTTAAGCAAATTGGAATAAGCTTACTGGATGTTCTTTGTTACAGGATCTTGAAGGAGCACGCTGTGAGGTCCTGGTTCCTGCAGAGTCGGCCACTGGATGAGAAGGTGAGTTATTTCTTGCTGAGGAGTTTGTTTGTTGTGGGAGCAGAGAGAGCAAGAGCAGGTTGGAGGCTGTTGATTGGTTGTAGGAACAATTGTCAGGCGAGGCCTTGCCTGGAGGTGGAGGCCTTGGAAGGCTGGTTTGAATCAGGACGTGGAAGTCACTGTAACACAACAATATGCAAGCATGTAGAGAAGAAATTGTCTAGATACAACAAAGGCTGATCATTACTGTTACCGTTCAGAGGTAATGTCCAGCACTGGAGGAGAATCTGGCAGCAGCTTAAGTAGTCCTGCAGAGCAGTCCTCCAGACAGGGATCAGGTGCCATTGCAAACTGTGGGAGAGAGCGAGTGGTACAACACAAAACCAGAACTCCCACCGAGCCCCCCTCCCCTTCAAGCATCGCCTCTCGGCGATCCGATCCGCTTTTCAGGGTGGTCCCTATAGAAGGCAATGATCAGCTTGGGGTCCAGGATCTGATTTCTGGGAATCCAAGAGCGTTTCTCCGGCCCGTATCCCTCCCAGTCGACCAGATATTGCAGGCCTCTACCACGGCGGCGAAAATCCAGGAGGTATCGGACGGTGAAAGCCGGTTCGTCGTCAATAAGATGGGGAGGCAGTGGAGGGTCGACCGGAGGGTTGAGAGGGCTATATGTAATGGGCTTAAGGAGGGAGATGTGGAAGGTCGGATGAATCTTCATGGACCAAGGCACCTGAAGGCGCACGGCCAAGGGATTGATGACCTTCACGATAGGAAAAGGACCGATATACCTGGGAGCCAGTTTGCAAGGGGTGTCCTTCAGAGAGATATCCTTAGTGGACAACCAGACCTCCTGACTCACCCGGTAATGGGGAGCCGATGAGCGACGTCTGTCTGCGTAGCTCTTATTCTGATCGGCGGTACTCAGAAGAGCCACCCTAGTTTGTTTCCACACCTTGCGGCATCGTCGGACATGGTGGTAGACCGATGGAACTGACACTTCGGTCTCCTGGGTGGGAAACGGGGGGAAGAGTAGCCCAGGGAGGCTTTGAAAGGGGATAAACCAGTGGCTGAAGATACCTGGGAGTTATGGGCATATTGCTAGTGAAGATTCTCAGTCGTCCAGGACATGATAAATCAAAAAGGCGTTCAATACTGTACAAGATCAACTGGACTTTATTTGTAACAGAAGACGTTTCGCTTCTCATCCGAGGAGCTTTATCAATTCAATGAACCAGACTGTGTGCGCGTGGATTTATAACAGGAGTCACGCACCAACATATGTAAATTGCAAGCTGAGGTAACACATACATGTAAATTGACAGATCACACCTTAACAGTAGGGAGTTCCCTTGAAGTCTCTGACAGAAGACACAACAACTGTATGTAAATTGACAAAAAACACCTCACAGCCCAACAACAGAGGTTTCTCAACAAACTTTGCTAGTCTAATTCACAGACAAGACACCTCTGCTCCCATCCGGTGTAAAACGTTTGTGAATCAGCCCCAAAACTGAGTTATAAGTCTTGGAAAGTTGAAATCTCAGACCTCCTCCTCTGTTAAGAGAAGGTTTTTCTCTCTTAACATGGAAGCTGTTTATGTTAAGAGAGAAAAACCTTCTCTTAACAGAGGAGGAGGTCTGAGATTTCAACTTTCCAAGACTTATAACTCAGTTTTGGGGCTGATTCACAAACGTTTTACACCGGATGGGAGCAGAGGTGTCTTGTCTGTGAATTAGACTAGCAAAGTTTGTTGAGAAACCTCTGTTGTTGGGCTGTGAGGTGTTTTTTGTCAATTTACATACAGTTGTTGTGTCTTCTGTCAGAGACTTCAAGGGAACTCCCTACTGTTAAGGTGTGATCTGTCAATTTACATGTATGTGTTACCTCAGCTTGCAATTTACATATGTTGGTGCATGACTCCTGTTATAAATCCACGCGCACACAGTCTGGTTCATTGAATTGATAAAGCTCCTCGGATGAGAAGTGAAACGTCTTCTGTTACAAATAAAGTCCAGTTGATCTTGTATTGAACACCTTTTTGATTTATGGGCATATTCTACCCAAGGTAGGTGGTCGGCCCAGGTTGCTGGATTGTCCTCAACCACACAATTCAATGCAACCTCCAGCTCCTGATTGCATCTCTCTGTCTGCCCGTTGGACTAAGGATGATGTCCGGAGGTAAGACTCGTTGTTGCTCCCAGGGTTTTACAGAAAGCCTTCCAGACACGATAAAGGAACTGGGGTCCTCTGTCAGAAACAATATCAGTGGGGATGCCATGGAGGCGAAAGACATGGTTGGATATAATCTTTGGAGTCTCAAAGGCAGAAGGTAATTTAGGAAGAGGGATGAAGTGAGCGGCTTTAGAGAAGCGATCAATGACAGTACATATGGTGGTCTTACTGGCAGAGGGGGGAAGACCGGTGACAAAATCTAATGTGATATGAGACCAAGGACGATGAGTGTAGGTAAGGGAAGGAGAAGTCCAGCAAGAGGCTTGTTGTTATTCTTGCTCCGAGTCAACAAACTCAATAGGGACACCATTTGATGATAAAATCAGAGGAAGATCTGCTGGGACCGACTTCCTGCTTGAAAAAAACATCCCTTTTGTTTTATCAGCATTTAGGACAAGTTTGAGACGGAACAAATCTGACTGGATGATGTCAAAAGCGGATTGCAGTAACTGGAAAGCCTTAGCTACTGTTTTAGCTCGGCAGTAAACAACTGTATCATCAGCATAGAAATGTAAGGATGCATCAGGGATAGGGGTGGGCGATATGGCTCAAAAATTATATCGTGATATTTCAGAGCATTATCAGAGAGTCAGAGAGTCAGAGAGAATTTATTGTCATTTGCACCGCATGTAGTACATGTGTTGAAAACGAGATTATGTACACAGGGTCCCAGTTACATCCAACAACAAATGCAAGAGAAAAACAATAATAACATCTAGGATTAACTAAGAGAGACATCAGCTAGTAATACACTAAGCCCTAATGTAGTAGAAAAACATCATTATAAACAGCAGCACGAACATGAGTCATTATGAGCAGATGGTCACAGATGAACGCAGCAACAAGAAACAGATCAGTATCAACATGATGTGACATTTTGCAGTGTTTATTCTTATTATTTATTTATTCATGAGTCTGACAGCCTCAGGGTAGAAGCTGTTCCTCAGTCTAGTGGTTCTACATTTGATGCTCCTCAACCTCCGTCCCGAGGGGAGTGGTGCAAAGAGTGAGTGTGCTGGGTGAGTGAGGTCTTTCATGATGCAGGTGGCTCTTTTTCTGCATCTGGAGGTGTAAATGTCTGTGATGGTGGGGAGACTGACTCCAACAGACTTCTGTGCAGCCTTCACCACTCTCTGTAGAGCTTTCCTCTCTGCAACTGTGCAGCCTCCATGCCACACGTTGATGCTGGAGCACAGGACGCTCTCCACTGCACACCTGTAGAACGAGGTGAGGACTGACTATTATCACGATAACGATACATTTCGTGATATAACGGAAAAAAAAACAGAAATCAAATTTATTTATTTGACAAAATTAACTTAACATGTTGCTTTGCAGTATTACATAAAATTTAAAAAAACAAGGGGTAATTTTACTGAAATTACTTTATTTAGTAAAGTATTCGGTCTCCAAGTATAAAAAATATATATTTTTTTAATTTATTTATTAATTTCAAATAAAAAAATACAGAAATTTAATGGACACATGATACAAGACATACAATATAAATTTAAAATAAAGGGTGACAGAATGAAGAGAGTATCTTATTCTAAAAAAATGATCTGTTATTTAGATTGAAAAAGTCTGCACAAAATATAGATCAACAAAATCCACCACAAAAATTAAGTGCATGTGTAGTTTCTTAAAACAACTAAATAAAATGAATCTTAAGATCTGTTGGGCATAAATGTAACATGCAACAAAATATAATAATATAATAATAATAAACTTTATTTGTATAGCACCTTCCTACAATGCCTTGCATTGACCAAGGTGCTTAACAGGATAAAAAGATGAATAAACTGGAACAATAAATCAATGAAAATAGAATAGGAAACAACAGCAATAAAAGAAGGCAATGGAAATAAAAAATGCTATGGAAATAAAAAATGCTACATACTAAAATAACACTAAAATAACACAAGTAATAAAAGTTACCGGTACACACTGAAAGCTTTTTTGAACAAGTGGAAATAAAAAGGCAATGGAAAAAAAAAAAATGTTACATATTAAAATACCAAAAGTAATAAAAGTTACACACTGGAAGCTTATTTGAACAAGTGGAAATAAAAAGGCAATGGAAATAAAAAATGCTACATATTAAAATACCAAAAGTAATAAAAGTTACACACTGAAAGCTTTTTTGAACAAGTGGGTCTTCAGTCTGGTTTTGAACAGAGTCAGATCAGAGGTGGCACGCAGCTCAAGGGGGAGACTGTTCCAGGCTTTAGGGCCGGCAACAGAAAATGACCGGTCTCCCCATTGTTTGTACCTTGAGCGAGGCACCTCCAGCAGGTGTTGACTGGCAGATCGTAAATCTCTGCCGGGCTGATGGGCTTTCAAAAGTTCTGAGATGTAGAGAGGTGCAAGTCCATTCAGAGCTTTGAAAACAAACAGGAGCAGCTTGAACTGTATCCTGAACTGAACCGGGAGCCAGTGTAGAGAGGACAGGACAGGAGTGATGTGTTCATATTTTCGTGTGTTGGTCAAAAAGCGCGCGGCAGAGTTCTGTACAAGCTGTAAACGGGAGATGGAGGATTGATTAATACCAACATACAAAGCATTACAATAGTCAAGTCTGGAGGTCACAAAGGCATGGATGGCCTTCTCCAGATCACCACGGCTGAGAAATGACTTGACTTTGGAGAGCAGTCGGAGCTGAAAGAAGCTGGTCTTGACAACAGAACTGATCTGTTTATCAAACTTTAAGTTGGAGTCAAGCTGCACTCCAAGATTTCTGACCACCGGGTTGAAATGGGGGAGGGGAAAACCAACACTGGGACTGGGAAGGATGTTGCTGGTGTCACCAGGAGCACTAAATAAAATGCATTCAGTTTTATCTGTGTTTAGGTGGAGGAAGTTTTGAGAGAGCCAGTGCTTAATGTCATTTAAGCAGTTGACAAGAGTGTTTGAACTGGGTGAGGGGTTGGGAGTGACTGGCAGATAGATTTGTAAATCGTCTGCATACATGTGAAAAGACAGGTTATGACGTGCAATGATTGATCCTAATGGCAGCATGTAAAGAGAGAAGAGGACTGGCCCTAGAATAGATCCCTGTGGTACGCCAGAGGTCAGAGGGGTTGATGAAGAGGAGGACAGATCACCTATCATGACAGAAAAAGTTCTCCCAGACAGGTAAGATTTGAACCACTCAAGCACAGCTCCCTGGAGGCCAACCTGCTGAGACAAGCGGTTGATTAGTACCTGATGGTCGACGGTGTCAAAAGCTGCTGAGAGGTCTAACATCACCAGCAGAGCAGGGTTTTTTGCATCCAGGGACAGAAGAATGTCATTCTGTACTTTGAGCAGTGCAGATTCAGTACTGTGACGAGCTCGAAAACCTGACTGAAATTTTTCAAACAGGTTGTTGAGTTCTAGAAAAGATTGAAGTTGAATAAAAACAATCTTTTCTAGGACCTTTGATAGAAATGACAGATGGGAAACTGGTCTGAAATTAGAGAGAGCTGTAGGATCTAGGCCTGGTTTTTTGAGAAGAGGCCTGACCACAGCATGTTTGAAAGCAGATGGCACAAAACC
>JBBPBX010035271.1:3668-24472 GCA_038048925.1 Garcialebias charrua
ATGGAAACGGTCATATCTCAGTCTACAAATGGTTTATAAATATGGGAAAAGATCTATAAATATGTCACTTCGGCCTATAAATTGCAAGGCATGTAAATTATGCAAAAAAACTGCGACTTACAGGCTGAAAAATACAGTAGTTATTAATTTTCTCCCTCTCTTATTGTGCATGTTTTCAGTGTTGAATTATTTTATTTAAACTGTTCAGTTTTCAAGTTTACAGTTTTTCATTTGCCATTAGAGATATGTTGTGTGTGGGAACAATTAAATAACTTTTTCTCTTGGGTTAGATTTAAATAACAAGTAGGTCAGTGCTTTTATTGAGGCAAGAAGCAAATTGATGTATCCAGTAATAATTATAAAACTACATTTACTACCAAAGTTTAGGAAGAAAATGACAGTAATCTATCACTTTATAATTAGTTGCTCTGAACTGAAGTACAAGAGGTTGTTGCTACGGTTGCAGCTCAGTGTCGTGATGGTATTAAAAAATATTGTGATGGTATTAAAAAATATTGTGATGGTATTAAAAAATATTGTGATGGTATTAAAAAACATTGTGATGGTATTAAAAAATATTGTGATGGTATTACAAAATATTGTGATGGTATTACAAAATATTGTGATGGTATTAAAAAAATATTGTGATGGCATTCCAAAATATTGTGATGGTATTACAAAATATTGTGATGGTATTAAAAAATATTGCGATGGCATAAAAAAATATTGTGATGGCATTAAAAAATATTGTGATGGCACTAAAAAATATTGTGACGGTATAAAAAAATATTGTGATGGTATCACAAAATATTGTGATGGTATTAAAAATATTGTGATGGTATTAAAAAATATTGTGATGGTATTACAAAATATTGTGATGTATTAAAAATATTGTGATGGTATTAAAAAATATTTTGATGGTATTACAAACTATTGAGATGACATTAAAAAATATTGTGATGGTATTAAAAAATATTGCGATGGTATTACAAAATATTGTGATGGTATTAAAAAACCGTGATGGCATTAAAAAATATTGCGATGGTATTAAAAAATATTGTGATGGTATTAAAAAATATTGTGATGGTATTAAAACATATTGTGATGGTATTAAAAGGTATTAAATTTAACTCAACAATTTCTGTATACAGTATACCCTGTTATTTGTTGTTTACTGGCCTTGTGACCTGTTGTTTACATGTTGTGACCTGTTGTTTACATGTTTTTTACACATCATGTGACCTGTTGTTTACATGTTTTTACACATGTGACCTGTTGTTTACATATTGTAACCTGTTGTTCACATATTGTTTACACGCCATGTGACCTGTTGTTTACATATTGTAACCTGTTGTTCACATGTTGTTTACACGCCATGTGACCTGTTGTTTACATGTTGTGACCTGTTGTTCACATGTTGTTTACACATCATGTGACCTGTTGTTTACACGCCATGTGACCTGTTTACATGTTGTGACCTGTTGTTCACATGTTTACACATCATGTGACCTATTGTTTACATGTTGTGACCTGTTGTTTACATGTTGTGACCTGTTGTTTACATGTTTTACACATCATGTGACCTGTTGTTTACATGTTTTGACCTGTTGTTTACATGTTTTTTACACATGTGACCTGTTGTTTACATATTGTAACATGTTGTTCACATGTTGTTTACACGCCATGTGACCTGTTGTTTACATGTTGTGACCTGTTGTTCACATGTTGTTTACACATCATGTGACCTGTTGTTTACACATCATGTGACCTGTTGTTTACACATCATGTGACCTGTTGTTTACACATCATGTGACCTGTTGTTTACATGTTGTGACCTGTTGTTTACATGTTGTGACCTGTTGTTTACACATCATGTGACCTGTTGTTTACACATCATGTGACCTGTTGTTTACACATCATGTGACCTGTTGTTTACACATCATGTGACCTGTTGTTTACACATCATGTGACCTGTTGTTTACACATCATGTGACCTGTTGTTTACACATCATGTGACCTGTTGTTTACACATCATGTGACCTGTTGTTTACATGTTGTGACCTGTTGTTTTCCTTCCTTTCTCTGTGTTCCAGCCATCTTCCAGATCATCCAGAGCATCCGGCAGGGCATGTGATGACCTTTGACCCCAGAGCCGAGCTGCCTTCATGACCCCGCCCACCACACACTCTCACACAGGTCTTTCTCTCTTTATGGGGACACGTGATTACTTCCTGTTTCTCCTCCTAAAAATTCAACCCTGGAACTAAGTGTGGACCTTCAAACAGACGTCGGCCGGTCTGAAGTCTCCCATCAGTTGGACAGTGTCCTCAGAGCGTGTCCTCAGAGCGTGTCCTCTCTCAGCTGGTCCCCACAAACAGAGAAAGACGAGAAGAGTTCCTTCTGCTGTTTTTAGTTTTTTTATGACGTTGTGTCTGCTGTTCAAGCTGATCTCTGATCAGCTGCAGATGTTTTCAGATGAAGTCTTCAGCGTGTCGCTCGTCCAGCTGCTCTGCGTCGTCTCTGCTTTGCTTTCAAGGGACGTTTCTGCTGTTTTCTGCTGTTTGTGTGCTCTTTAACCCTGAATGCTGTGAAAAGTTTCTGTTTGTTTATGAGAATTATTTAAAGATATTTATGAAGAGACTCTGTTGGCAGTCGTCTCTGAGGAGCCATATTTCACACGTCTCAGACAAACGACACGTTTCAATCAATAAAAACAAAAATGATGCCGGTTAAAGTTTACAAAATGCTGAATGAGACGTTAGTGTTGCAACGTGAACAGATTTTGAATCGTCACTGAATGAATCCGATGAAATGTGTGTTTTCCTCCTGGGTGCAGAAACGGTCGGCGGCTCCTCGTCTGCATCCGAGGACAAAGCGTCCAAAACAATGTGAAACCCGTCTGGACGACCCTCTGTGCTTTTTTACAAAATAAACCTGCAATATTTTTCTCTACGACTCCGAGCTGCGTCTTTTTTCACACTGAGCTGCTCCGAGGTCAGCAGGACTCTGATACATCCAGAAATACATCCAGAGCATCCGATACAAGTTCAAATGCTCAGGCCTGTTTTAAACACTGCATTAAAAACGGGAAGTGTTTTTTATTTTTTTACAACCTTTGTTTCTACACGTGAGTCTCGAGGACTCATTTACAAGAGAGATCTGCTTTAACAAAGAACAGATAAGGTACAGACAGCAATAACTCATAAAATGCAATAAAAATAGTGTTATGATAATAAAATCAAGATGTCTTATAAAACAAGGTAAAATAATAAAAACACAGGTACAACAGTTTTTAAAGTTCACACTTAGACAGAAAATACTCACTCTGTGCCACAAACATGACCCAAAACACTAAACTGTCTCCAAAATAACTTTTAACAGCATTTCTATACAACAGAGCAGATGTTAGGAGCCAAGATGGTCTAGTGGCAGGGCTTTTGACTACGGATCCGAAGGACGCGGGTTCGCGTCCCGGCCACTACCCAGCTTGGGGTGTCTATGAGTGCACACCTATTTCTCCAGCTCCCCGGGCGCTTTCGGGCTGCTCACTGCACCACCTGGTAGGTGGTTGGGTTAAATGCAGAGACGAATTTCGTCTGTGTATGGGAACATACGCAGATGACAGGAAAAGACATTATTATTATTATTATTAATTAGAACAAATGTTGGAATTGATAAAGACAGAATTTGTCAAGATACAAACTTGGTTTAAAATAAATAAATTATCATTAAATCTAGAAAAAACTAATTACATGATATTCGGTAATAAAAAGAAAACTGTTGATGTTCCACTCAAAATTGAGGATGTTGAGATTTGTAGAGTGAATGAGGTGAAGTTTTTGGGTGTTATCATTGATGACAAACTGACATGGAAACAACACATAAATTCTGTAAGAATAAAAATAGCTAAATCGATTGCAGTACTGTACAAAGTCAGAGACCTATTGAATGATAAAGCTCTGTATTTGTTGTATAACACAATCATTGTTCCACACTTAATCTATTGTATTGATGTTTGGGGGAATGCGTGTAAAACAATCACAAAGCCTATTTTTGTATTACAGAAAAGAGCTGTAAGAATTATCACTAGAAAGCATTACCGTCATCCATCAAGTACATTATTTTATCAACTAAAATTATTGAAGTTCCATGATTTGGTAGACTATAATATTTTATCAGTTATGTATAGAGCTCAAAATAATGCATTACCTTTAAATATCCAAATGCACTTTGTTAAAAGACAAAGTTGTTATAATCTTAAGGGAACAGAGTTGTTTGTAAAACCACAATTCAGAACCAGTTTGAAGGGACGTTCTACCTCAATCCAGGGAATTAGATTATGGAATGGCTTGGAGAATGTAGTTAAAAATGCCAAGTCAATGTTTACATTTAAAAAAATGATCAAAACAAATGTGTTAAAAAAATATATGTGAAATAACGTAATGTGTATTGTATTAGTTAGAAAATTAGAAAGAGTTAGTCATTTTGTACTTAGTTAGAAAATTAAAAAGAGTTAGTAATTTTGTACTGTTGGTTGAAGAATATTATTGTTTAACCTGACTGTTGGAAAAAGTTGGTTGAAGATTATTATTGTTTACATGGTTTGACTACTGTTGTTTAATCTGATTGTTGGAGATAAGGGGCAGATATAATAAGATTTATTCTTCTTTCTGCCACCTTTCATTTTTTTACATTTTGTACACTATCATTATGAGATTGCCTTGTATTGTTTCTTTTGTAAAAAAATGAACAAATTTAATAAACTAAACTAAACTAAAAATCGATAAAACGAACAATTACTGTACTGTGAACCTGAATTAAATATAAAATGTATAATAAACAAAACGAATAATAAAAAATAAAACTGTATAATTAAACAAATAAACTTACAGAATACTGCTGTGCTGTGATAAATGTTTATTGATGTAAA
Source organism: Garcialebias charrua (assembly GCA_038048925.1). Taxonomy (NCBI): domain Eukaryota; kingdom Metazoa; phylum Chordata; class Actinopteri; order Cyprinodontiformes; family Rivulidae; genus Garcialebias; species Garcialebias charrua. The sequence continues at coordinate 8,599 of JBBPBX010035271.1, forward strand.
AAAAAAAAAGATTTGTCTGGGCTCCTGACTCCTCGTAGCTCCTTACAAGATGGCTGCCGGTTCATCTCGCCTCGCGTCGTCCGTGGCCACCCAGTGTTTCAGTTTTCCCTCTTTTTCTGAGCGACCCGCTCCAGCTGGGACGGGTTCGGTTCTGTTTGTTCGAGGAGAACTCTCCGTCCTGTACGGTGTAGGGTCCTGCCTGTTCTAACAGAACAGTTCTAACAGAACCTCAACAACCGAACCCACCTTCGTTGCTACGCAGTGACGTCAGCGCCAGAGAAGATGGCGGCCGTGCTGAAAGCGGAAGGTAAAGGATCTTTAACTCTGTTGAACCGCCTCCTGCTTCGGTGCAGGAGCTTCTGTTTTTACCTGCTTTCTTTTACCTGGTAGTCTGGCCCGGGTTAGTCCGCTTTAACCCGGAGCTCTGGCCGTGCGGGCCGGCTAACCGAGCTGTTGAGTCTGCGGAGCAGCTTGCTACCAGCAAAACATCAGCGATGTTTGTGAATATCTCTTGAATATTCCTCCAGCTGCTGAACACAGAGCTGAGGAGTCCGCCATGTTTCTGTAATAACTCTGTCATGAAGACGCAGCTGCCGCTGAGCCGGAGCTGCTGAAGACCCCGACCCGGGGCAGAGGCTCCCACAGGCGGCTGCAGCAGCCAGGCGAGTCCGCGGCGTGAGCGCGGCCTCCTGGAGTTGTGTTTGTGTGTGTGTGTGTGTGTGCGCGCGCGCGCATGTGAGCAGACATCTTTTAATTTTATTATTATTGTCTGCTTCAGGCAGGAAGTGTTTCAAACAATGAATCAATAGTTAAATGACTGATGGAGGAAAAATGCTCTTTATTTATTTAGTTTGTTTTCTGAGTGGAGCTGATGCGCGCGCACACAGCAGATTCGGTTGTTGCTAGGCAACTGGGAGACAATGGAGTCTGTAGCTGTTGTTTCCACTGATCATCACACTGTTGAACTCTGTCTGTCTCTCTGTGTCTGTCTGTCTCTCATCTGTCTGTCTCTCAGCAGTGGACACGTGCAGGTTCTTTCTGTAAGAGCCGTCCTGGATGGACCCGTCGTCATGAGCAACAGGAAGATGGTTTCCACGGAGACAGGTCAGTGTTGGCACCTGCTGCTGTGTTGCCATGGAAACCACTTGTTATCAAACGTCAACATCACAAATGTGAATGTTTTGGAGGTCAGTGATTTGGAACGTATCCTGCTGTAGGGCCCACGAGCAAGGCCCCTAATCGAGTCTGCAGGGTTTGAAACCAACTCGATCTTCAAGATGAAATCTGAAAATATATTCCTGTTAATCTGGATTATCTTCATATTTCTGGTCAAACATCCTCTTAGTCTGGATTATCTTCATATCTCCTGTCAAACATCCTCTTAATCTGGATTATCTTCATATCTCCTGTCAAACATCCTCTTAATCTGGATTATCTTCATATCTCCTGTCAAACATCCTCTTAATCTGGATTATCTTCATATTTCTGGTCCAACATCCCGTTAATCTGGATTATCTAAACCTTTCTGATGAAATATTTTGTTAATCTGGATTGTCTACATATTTCCTGTCAAACATCCTGTTAATCTGGATTATCTACATATTTCCTGTCAAACATCCTGTTAATCTGGAGTATCTACATCTTTCCTGTCAAACATCCTGTTAATCTGGATTATCTACATCTTTCCTGTCAAACATCCTGTTAATCTGGATGATTTAAATATTTCTGATTAAATATTTTGTTAATCTGGATTATCCACATATTTCCTGTCAAACATTCTGTTAATCTGGATTATCTACATCTTTCCTGTCAAACATCCTGTTAATCTGGATTATTTAAATCTTTCTGATTAAATATTTTTTTCAGGACACCCAAGGACACTTAACAAACAAACACAGTTCAAACATTAGCAGTAACAAATTGAAATATAAAATACAAAATAATTTAAAATACATTTAGTAAAATTAATGATAAAATAGTCTAAAGAGATGTGTTTTCAGAGCAGTCTTGAACTGGGAAAGGGAGGTGGTGTTTCGAAGGTTAATCTGGATTATCTACATATTTCCTGTCAAACATCCTGTTAATCTGGATTATCTACATATTTCCTGTCAAACATCCTGTTAATCTCTACATCTTTCCTGTCAAACATCCTGTTATTCTGGATTATCTACATCTTTCCTGTCAAACATCCTGTTAATCTGGAGTATCTACATCTTTCCTGTCAAACATCCTGTTAATCTGGAGTATCTACATCTTTCCTGTCAAACAGCCTGTTAATCTGGAGTATCTACATCTTTCCTGTCAAACATCCTGTTAATCTGGATTATTTAAATATTTCTGATTAAATATTTTGTTAATCTGGATTATCCACATATTTCCTGTCAAACATTCTGTTAATCTGGATTATCTACATCTTTCCTGTCAAACATCCTGTTAATCTGTCAAACATTCTGTTAATCTGGATTATCTACATCTTTCCTGTCATCCTGTTAATCTGGATTATTTAAATCTTTCTGATTAAATATTTTTTTTCAGGACACCCAAGGACACTTAACAAACAAACACAGTTCAAACATTATTAGTAACAAATTGAAATATAAAATACATAAAGATTATAAAATACAAAATAATTTAAAATACATTTAGTAAAATTAATGATAAGATAGTCTAAAGAGATGTGTTTTCAGAGCAGTCTTGAACTGGGAAAGAGAGGTGGTGTTTCGAAGGTTAATCTGGATTAGCTTCACCTTTCCTGTCAAACATCCTGTTAATCTGGATTATCTACATATTTCCTGTCAAACAGCCTGTTAATCTGGATTATCTACATCTTTCCTGTCAAACATCCTGTTAATCTGGATTATTTAAATATTTCTGATTAAATATTTTGTTAATCTGGATTATCCACATATTTCCTGTCAAACATTCTGTTAATCTGGATTATCTACATCTTTCCTGTCAAACATCCTGTTAATCTGTCAAACATTCTGTTAATCTGGATTATCTACATCTTTCCTGTCAAAACATCCTGTTAATCTGGATTATTTAAATCTTTCTGATTAAATATTTTTTTCAGGACACCCAAGGACACTTAACAAACAAACACAGTTCAAACATTAGCAGTAACAAATTGAAATATAAAATACATAAAGAATATAAAATACAAAATAATTTAAAATACATTTAGTAAAATTAATGATAAGATAGTCTAAAGAGATGTGTTTTCAGAGCAGTCTTGAACTGGGAAAGGGAAGTGGTGTTTCGAAGGTTAATCTGGATTAGCTTCACCTTTCCTGTCAAACATCCTGTTAATCTGGATTATCTACATCTTTCCTGTCAAACATCCTGTTAATCTGGATTATCTACATATTTCCTGTCAAACATCCTGTTAATCTGGATTATCCACATATTTCCTGTCAAACCTGTTAATCTGGAGTATCTACATCTTTCCTGTCAAACATCCTGTTAATCTGGATTATCTACATCTTTCCTGTCAAACATCCTGTTAATCTGGATTATCTACATCTTTCCTGTCAAACATCCTGTTAATCTGGATTATCTACATCTTTCCTGTCAAACATCCTGTTAATCTGGATTATTTAAATATGTCTGATTAAATATTTTGTTAATCTGGATTATCCACATATTTCCTGTCAAACATTCTGTTAATCTGGATTATCTACATCTTTCCTGTCAAACATCCTGTTAATCTGGAGTATCTACATCTTTCCTGTCAAACATTCTGTTAATCTGGATTATCTACATCTTTCCTGTCAAACATTCTGTTAATCTGGATTATCCACATATTTCCTGTCAAACATTCTGTTAATCTGGATTATCTACATCTTTCCTGTCAAACATCCTGTTAATCTGGAGTATCTACATCTTTCCTGTCAAACATTCTGTTAATCTGGATTATCTACATCTTTCCTGTCAAACATCCTGTTAATCTGGAGTATCTACATCTTTCCTGTCAAACATTCTGTTAATCTGGATTATCTACATCTTTCCTGTCAAACATTCTGTTAATCTGGAGTATCTACATATTTCCTGTCAAACATCCTGTTAATCTGGATTATTTAAATCTTTCTGATTAAATATTTTTTTCAGGACACCCAAGGACACTTAACAAACAAACACAGTTCAAACATTAGCAGTAACAAATTGAAATATAAAATACATAAAGAATATAAAATACAAAATAATACATTTAGTAAAATTAATGATAAGATAGTCTAAAGAGATGTGTTTTCAGAGCAGTCTTGAACTGGGAAAGGGAGGTGGTGTTTCGAAGGTTAATCTGGATTATCTTCATATTTCTTGTCAAACATCCTGTTAATTTGGATTATCTACATCTTTCCTGTCAAACATCCTGTTAATCTGGATTATCTTCACTTGTTAATCCAAGCAGGTTCTAACTTTGGTTCGACCTCTGATCCAGAGCTGTTAATGAATGAAAACATCCGAGCTGTTTTAATCCATATCAAACTTGGATGAAGTGGAGACCCTCCATCAGAACCAGTTGGCCCAGTGCTGTGTGCTCGCTCTGACCCAGTCCAAACTGTGTGCAGAGAACAAAGGCCAGAGGAAGGTGTTCGTGGCCAACCAGCTGCTGGAGTGTCTGCCTCGCTCCACCTGTCTGCCCAACGAGCGTCTGAGGTGGAACACTAACGAGGTGAGTTAACGAGGAACACTAACGTCCTCATTGTCCTTCACAACACTCGAGCTGTGGAGCTCGCTCAGGTGACTGGACGGTCTTCTTCTCACCAACATTTCATACTGAGACAATCCACAGGTCAAATCCTGATAAGCTCCTCCCACTGCAGCACGTAGTCTCTGTTCAGGTGACGGACGATGATCTGGTGTTTCTGGTTTTAACTGAGGAGAAGCGTTATTTTCTACATCAGTCAGAGAAAAAAACGTCTGATGAAACGTGTCCGCCGCTGCCAGGAGGCGGAGCATTCTCACCTCAGCCATGCAAGGCTGCTGGTTCTCCGCCCTGCGATCAATCATGTGTATTCAGTTCAGACAGCAGAGCAGACATCAGGATGGAAACATGAATAAAACTCTGACGTTTGCTTGGAGACCAGCTCCTGTTGGAAGAAGATCAAATGAGACGGTTTTAAAAGACGCTGCCAGAAATATATTATTTAAAATACATATAACATCTGACCAATCACACGTACACAAACGAACACGCCCACAAACCTCTGACCAATCACACTGCTCGCTGCAGACCCTGTCAGAAACGAGTTCTGATGGGTTCGTGCACAACACAGCAGGATGAATTCAGTGTTCCTCATCGAGGATGAATCTGCCTTAACCACAGCAGCTTTATTTATAGAGCACTTCAAACACCCAGAGGACCAAACGAGGTTAATGCTAACGAGTTGAGGTTAGTGCTAACAAGACGAGGTTAATACTAACGAGTCGAGGTTAGTGCTAACAAGCTGAGGTTAATGCTAACGAGTCAAGGTTAATGCTAACGAGTCGAGGTTAGTGCTAACAAGACGAGGTTAATGCTAATGAGTCGAGGTTAGTGCTAACAAGATAAGGGAAATGCTAACGAGTCGAGGTTAGTGCTAACAAGATGAGGTTAATGCTAATGAGTCGAGGTTAATACTAATGAGTCGAGGTTAATACCAACGAGTCGAGGTTAGTGCTAACAAGCTGAGGTTAATGCTAACGAGTCGAGGTTAATGCTAACGAGTCGAGGTTAATGCTAACGAGTCGAGGTTAATGCTAACGAGTCGAGGTTAATGCTAACAAGACGCGGTTAATGCTAACAAGACGCGGTTAATGCTAATAATAATAATAATAATAATTGTCTAAGCTTGTCATCTGCGTATGTTTCCCATACACAGACGAAATTCGTCTCTGCATTTAACCCAACCACCTACCAGGCGGTGCAGTGAGCAGCCATAGAAGGCGCTCGGGGAGCTGGAGAAATAGGTGTGCACTCATAGACACCCCAAGATGTGTAGTGGCCGGGACGCGAACCCGCGTCCTTTGGGTCCCAAGTCAAACGCCCTAACCACTACACCATCTTGGCTCTAACGAGTCGAGGTTAATACTAACGAGTCGCGGTTAATGCTAACGAGTCGCGGTTAATGCTAACGAGTCGCGGTTAATGCTAACGAGTCGCGGTTAATGCTAACGAGTCGCGGTTAATGCTAACGAGTCGAGGTTAATGCTAACGAGTCGAGGTTAATGCTAACGAGTCGAGGTTAATGCTAACGAGTCGAGGTTAATGCTAACGAGTCGAGGTTAATGCTAACGAGTCGAGGTTAATGACGCGGTTAATGCTAACGAGTCGAGGTTAATGCTAACGAGTCGAGGTTAATGCTAACGAGTCGAGGTTAATGCTAACGAGTCGAGGTTAATGCTAACGAGTCGAGGTTAATGCTAACGAGTCGAGGTTAATGCTAACGAGTCGAGGTTAATGCTAACGAGTCGAGGTTAATGCTAACGAGTCGAGGTTAATGCTAACGAGTCGAGGTTAATGCTAACGTTAATGCTAACGAGTCGAGGTTAATGCTAACGAGTCGAGGTTAATGCTAACGAGTCGAGGTTAATGCTAACGAGTCGAGGTTAATGCTAACGAGTCGAGGTTAATGCTAACGAGTCGAGGTTAATGCTAACAAGACGAGGTTAATGCTAACAAGACGAGGTTAATGCTAACGAGTCGAGGTTAATGCTAACGAGTCGAGGTTAATGCTAACGAGTCGAGGTTAATGCTAACAAGACGCGGTTAATGCTAACAAGATGACGTTAATGCTAACGAGTGTTTGAGTGGAACATTAACTTTATAAACGGAGTTCTCCTTCAGCTGCATGATGGGAATGAACTAAGACGATGTTGTTTAAATCTGGAATTAATCACAAAGTATTTGACTGTTTTTCACTTTCTGATGTTTTAGTTCAGTCAGAACTCCGATCTGATCCAGTTCCCTGGTGCTGGATCCAACAGTCTTCACCTGTGTGTGTCTCTTTGTGTTCAGGAGATCGCCTCCTACCTCATCTCTTTTGACAGACACGATGAGTGGCTCTCCTGCAGCCTGAAGACCAGGTAAGGCCCACCGTGTGCCTGTCAGACGAAGCTGAGGGCGTCACTCATTGCTCTCCTGTTGTTTGTGTCAGGCCGAAGAACGGCAGCATCATCCTGTACAACAGGAAGAAGGTAAAGTACAGGAAGGACGGGTACTCCTGGAAGAAAAGGAAGGATGGAAAGACCACAAGAGAGGACCACATGAAACTGAAGGTCCAGGGCATGGAGGTGAGCACTGCACATGCACGACAGACACTACACATCATCAGCTGGAACGAACGCCTGTCGAGGTGATACAGACCCCCTGACCGCAACACCCGACGTTGATGCCTGGTCAGGGAGACAATCCATCTAAAAAATGGAGTATCCTGAAGAAGTTCTGGATGTTTTATTGGTTGTTTCAGAAAGGTTCATTATTGAGTGGAACAGTTCAGACTTTGGTTCTTGTAGGTTGGATGATTTTAACTTGCAGAGAATGAAAAACCAGAACTCAGTGATGAAGCACACGACATGTCTAAACCGTAGAGCTGCACCTGAAAACTTTCCATGTTCTCCACATTTATCCATCAAATGACTGACAGGAGATCAGTGTGGGGATCCAGGAATGTAGAACCACACAAAGCTGGTACCTCCTGGTCCAGGAGGTCCACGCTCAGATATGTGATCTGTGGTCTCTCTTTTTCAGTGCCTCTACGGCTGCTACGTCCATTCCGCCATCGTACCAACATTCCACAGAAGAAGCTACTGGCTGCTGCAGGTCACACACTGACACACACACACTGACACACACGCACACACACACTGGAGACCCTGTTCTGGCTCTGACACCCTGGGTCTTAGCGAGCCCCTCAGACACTGTAAGGGTCTATCCACCTCATTCCTAGGCTCCATGGTGCCTTGCGTGAATTATGGGAACGACTTCCAGCGCGGACCAGATCCAGCGTTTGTTTATGTGGAACAGTACGAGCTAAAGTAGTTTATCTGAGAATTGTGGATTTAATTTAAACATGAGAGTCACCTCTCAGAGCTCAGACAGACAATATAATCATACCTCTGCCTGCTGAGGACAAGGGATGGAGGACGACCTGAAGAAGTGGCTGCAGATTACATCTACTAGCATATTTAGCTACATCTACTAGCATATTTAGCTACTTATACTAGCATATTTATCTACATCTACTAGCATATTTAGCTACATCTACTAGCATATTTAGCTACTTATACTAGCATATTTAGCTACTTATACTAGCATATTTATCTACATCTACTAGCATATTTAGCTACATCTACTAGCATATTTAGCTAAATCTACTAGCATATTTAGCTACATCTACTAGCATATTTAGCTACATCTACTAGCATATTTAGATAAATCTACTAGCATATTTAGATAAATCTACTAGCATATTAAGCTAAATCTACTAGCATATTAAGCTAAATCTACTAGCATATTTAGCTACATCTACTAGCATATTTAGCTACATAATAATAATAATAATGTCTATTCCTGTCATCTGCGTATGTTCCCATACACAGACGAAATTCGTCTCTGCATTTAACCCAACCGCCTACCAGGTGGTGCAGTGAGCAGCCCGAAAGCGCCCGGGGAGCTGGAGAAATAGGTGTGCACTCATAGACACCCCAATAGCTACATCTACTAGCATATTTAGCTACATCTACTAGCATATTTAGCTACATCTACTAGCATATTTAGCTAACTCTATCATATTTAGCTACATTTACTAGTATATTTAGTTACATCTACTAGCATATTTAGCTACATCTACTAGCATATTTAGCTACATCTACTAGCATATTTAACTACATCTAGTAGCATATTTAGCTACATCTACTAGCATATTTAAAGTGTAACTCACCTCACCATCAAAAGATAGCTCCGCCCCCAGACCAGATTCAAAAACTTCATGAAAATGGGTGTGTCGAGAGTCAAGGAGGGGAGGAGTTGGGGGGGTTATGCTGCGTTCACGCCCCCTCTAGCAACAAACTAAAACTCTAGCAAACAACTTACAACAAGCAACAACAAAGAATAATTATGTAGATGTATTTATCTATTCTCACCCGATCTATCCAAAACAAAAGGCTTTAAAAAAAAAAGAAAATAATACCACAAGGTATTCCGAGACCGGGGATCAAACCTGGGTCCATCGGATCCCAAACCTGCTCCTACACCACTGCCCCATCTTGGCATTCATGCATTACTCGTCCTTCGCACAATAAGAAAACAAATACAGGTAGTCCCCGATTTACGAGCGCTCTGATCTGCGAGGTTCCAGACTTACGAGCTGCACATTTTTGGAAAAAACGAAAAAAATACTGAGTTTTCATGTGTTTTTTCACTTCAGTTAGCAAGTTAAGCATATAAACACACGTTTCCGATCATTTTTATGCACTCAAAAGTAGTTTTTAGATGAAAATAGAGTGTTTTTAGGTGCGCTAGCGAAAACCGTTCCAATTTACGAGCGGATTTCCGGATTTACGAGCGAAATGGCGGCCGTTCCAAATTACGAGATTTCCGGTTTACGAGCGCCTCGTTGTAACGGATCTCGCTCGTAAATCGGGGACTACCTGTACAACCAAATAGTTTTGATGAAGTGAAAAGTATTCTTAAAATAAATAAGTTAAAATATACAAATATCTAGTGCCATTCCAAAAACCATAATATGCTTTGTTGCAGTACTTTTCCGGAGTGAAATGTATCACTTCCATATATGAACTGCAGCGAGGACCTTCTCATCTCCGCAGGGGATTGGCTCTGCTTGAACCACTTTCGTGACGAAAGCTTGCAAAAACACGTCACGGTGCGAATCGTAGACCAATCAGAAAATTAGGGTGCAATTCCTCTGTTCAACCCTTAGGGCTACCGTAAACACGTTTTTAGACCAAATATTGCCGATTTAAACTAATACGCACAAATACATGAAAATTAACACAGACATAGTGCTATGAAACCTTTTAAACACATTCTAGGGAGTTTATCAGCTAACAAAAGTTAATTTTGGGGTGAGTTACACTTTACATCTAGTAGCATATATTTAGCATATTTTCCTACATCTAGTAGCATATTTAGCTACATCTACTAGCATATTTAGCTACATTCACTAGCATATTTAGCTACATTCACTAGCATATTTAGCTACATCTACTAGCATATTTAGCTACATCTACTAGCATATTTAGCTACATCTACTAGCATATTTAGCTACATCTACTAGCATATTTAGCTACATCTACTAGCATATTTAGCTACATCTACTAGCATATTTAGCTACATCTACTAGCATATTTAGCTACATCTACTAGCATATTTAGCTACATCTACTAGCATATTTAGCTACATCTACTAGCATATTTAGCTACATCTACTAGCATATTTAGCTACATCTACTAGCATATTTAGCTACATCTACTAGCATATTTAGCTACATCTACTAGCATATTTAGCTACATCTACTAGCATATTTAGCTACATCTACTAGCATATTTAGCTACATCTACTAGCATATTTAGCTACATCTACTAGCATATTTAGCTACATCTACTAGCATATTTAGCTACATCTACTAGCACATTTAGCTACATCTACTAGCATATTTAGCTACATCTACTAGCATATTTAGCTACATCTACTAGCATATTTAGCTACATCTACTAGCATATTTAGCTACATCTACTAGCATATTTAGCTACATCTACTAGCATATTTAGCTACATCTACTAGCATATTTAGCTACATCTACTAGCATATTTAGCTACATCTACTAGCATATTTAGCTACATCTACTAGCATATTTAGCTACATCTACTAGCATATTTAGCTACATCTACTAGCATATTTAGCTACATCTACTAGCATATTTAGCTACATCTACTAGCATATTTAGCTACATCTACTAGCATATTTAGCTACATCTACTAGCATATTTAGCTACATCTACTAGCATATTTAGCTACATCTACTAGCACATTTAGCTACATCTACTAGCATATTTAGCTACATCTACTAGCATATTTAGCTACATCTACTAGCATATTTAGCTACATCTACTAGCATATTTAGCTACATCTACTAGCATATTTAGCTACATCTACTAGCATATTTAGCTACATCTACTAGCATATTTAGCTACATCTACTAGCATATTTAGCTACATCTACTAGCATATTTAGCTACATCTACTAGCATATTTAGCTACATCTACTAGCATATTTAGCTACATCTACTAGCATATTTAGCTACATCTACTAGCATATTTAGCTACATCTACTAGCATATTTAGCTACATCTACTAGCATATTTAGCTACATCTACTAGCATATTTAGCTACATCTACTAGCATATTTAGCTACATCTACTAGCATATTTAGCTACATCTACTAGCATATTTAGCTACATCTACTAGCATATTTAGCTACATCTACTAGCATATTTAGCTACATCTACTAGCATATTTAGCTACATCTACTAGCATATTTAGCTACATCTACTAGCATATTTAGCTACATCTACTAGCATATTTAGCTACATCTACTAGCATATTTAGCTACATTTACTAGCATATTTAGCTACATCTACTAGCATATTTAGCTACATCTACTAGCATATTTAGCTATCTACCAACATATTTTAGCTACATTTACTAGCATATTTAGCTACTTATACTAGCATATTTAGCTCCTTCACTGACTCCGTTCTTCTGACAGAGAATCAATGAACAACCTGAGAAGCTCTGAGGTGCATCAGCATCTCCACAGTGATAAGGTCAGTGGTGTTTTGTTAAAAGAGGTGGGACACAATCTTAGAGACCTTAAATCAGACACAGAGTCCAGACAAAATCTTAAAGTCTCCATCACTGAGTTTGGGTTCATTACAGAGAAAATCATGAAACAGAAGATGAACAAACACTATAAAGCTGTGACCTCCATCTCCTGAAATCAGACCAGATGTTCTCATCACTGTGTTCAATCTTCTGAGGATCCATCGTCTCTTCTCCGGTGGTTTATTGTAGTCCAGACACAAAGTAGGATGCAGGTTTTCCTCCATCAGCTGTTTGTCAACAAAGTGAAATGAGCTCACATGCAGAGTTTTGTCTCTTCAGGTTCACATTGTTCAGACACATTCTTCTTAATTCCTCATCTGTAGGTAGAAGATGAAACTTTAGCTCTTTTCACGGGAACTCTTTTTGTTTTGGTCCGTGTTCAAACTGTTGTTGTAGCTGCTGATGTAGTTTGGTCTGGTTGTTCTGCAGCCCTGAACACAACAGGTACCTGAATGCAGCACGGCTATTTTAGTGTGTGTCCTGAAAGGCGCTTTTAAATGAAATTATTATTATTATATTATTATTATTATTATTTTAGTAAACTTTATGGTTGTTAAATAAATGTGACCAAAACAGAGTTTTATCAGATAAACCGAATGAGAATTACTTTCAAATAAAGCGCGGTCCATGCTCCTCTATGGTTAGCCAATGCTAACTGCTACTTCCTGTCCCAACGCTAACTGCTACTTCCTGTCCCAATGCTAACTGCTACTTCCTGTCCCAACACTAACTGCTACTTCCTGTCCCAACGCTAACTGCTACTTCCTGTCCCAACGCTAACTGCTACTTCCTGTCCCAATGCTAACTGCTACTTCCTGTCCCAATGCTAACTGCTACTTCCTGTCCCAACGCTAACTGCTACTTCCTGTCCCAACGCTAACTGCTACTTCCTGTCCCAATGCTAACTGCTACTTCCTGTCCCAACGCTAACTGCTACTTCCTGTCCCAATGCTAACTGCTACTTCCTGTCCCAATGCTAACTGCTACTTCCTGTCCCAATGCTAACTGCTACTTCCTGTCCCAATGCTAACTGCTACTTCCTGTCTGACTGGAAGTTGTATCCATAATCATTCAGACAATAGAGCCCCCAGGAATAAGGTGGATAGCACCGAACAGAACCTCCTCTGTGTGACAGAACCCGGACATGGTCCTGGTCCACTACCTGAACGTGCCGTCCCTGGAGGATCCTGGGAAATGCAGTCCTCTGCTGTGCACCGTGTCCGAACGCCATGACAGCATGAGGTGGAGCCAAGACGACCTGCTGAGCCAGCTGAAGCCCATGTGTAGGTCACTGAGCAGGAGTCCATGTACACGCTGTGTCACGTGCACGCTGCTAACGTGCACGCCTTGTCAGTCCACAGCATGATGTGTTCACTGGGCTCCGAAGATTTCAGCATCGAGGAGCTGGTCCAGCACATCCTCGACCGGCAGAGAACCAAACCCCAGCCGCGCACGCACGCCTGCCTCTGTAACGCCAGCCAGGGTAAGGCTGTGATGTCACCGTGACATCACCGTGACATCACTGTGACATCACTGTGACATCACAGCTGACCACAGGGCCCTGTCTCTGTCCACAGTGTCCTCAGGAGTCAACATTCCCCACCGCTGTAACAGCACCAAACACCGGATCATCTCCCCCAAACTGTCCTCCCCCGTCCCCTCTGAGCTGGGGGAGGCAGGTAGGGGTGTGGGAGAGCCCAAACTGCCCCACCTGCAGGCCCAGATAAGTCCCGCCTCTTCACCCAGCTCTTCCTCCGGGTAAGTCTTCCTCATGGAGACAGTTTGTCCTCACACGGGTCTGACCTGGTCTCTACGGAAGGGTATTGCTGTCATCCATGAAATAATCATTTTTTAAATTATGTGATAAGTATGTAGTAAAAACGTGATATTATGTAGTAAAAACGTGATATTATGTAGTAAAAACGTGATAAGTATAATAAAAATAATAATAATAATAATGTCTTTTCCTGTCATCTGCGTATGTTTCCCATACACAGACGAAATTCGTCTCTGCATTTAACCCAACCACCTACCAGGTGGTGCAGTAGTAAAAACGTGATATTATGTAGTAAAAACGTGATATTATGTAGTAAAAACGTGTTATTATGTAGTAAAAATGTGATAAGTACAGCAACCCCTCGAGTTACGTCAGGGATAGGGACCTACGTGTGTGACTTAGGTCGATTTTGTCGTACCTCGCGGACCAAAAACACATGCCTGTCGTAGGTCCGCGTTTCTGACATAGGTCGCGGTTATACCGCTAACGGAGCGCCGCACACATATTTAATGGCATGAGACTGAACAAGCAGACATACTAAGGCCATAAACACGCACAGAACTGCACAATAAATAAAAAATATAATGTCTTACTTTGAGCCGGTGGCCCCGACTGCCAGGCGGACATTTGCGGCGAGCTCCCGGCCGCAGATGGACCCTCCACGGCATGTCGGCTCGGTGTCTTCGCCTGTGTTAGCTGCTTTGTTAGCTGCTGTCGTTAGCATGTCGGGCGGCGTTGTGGCCGCCGATCGCGGGGCGATCCGCGGCTGCTCCTCCGGACCTGAGACGTCCACAGAGTTGACCGAGTGTTTCCAGCTAATTTATCCGTATGAGGCAACCCTGATCGGGCACACGGAGCCAGCTGACAGTAGCCTCTGGAGCTCCATCGCAGTACAGTTGTAAAATGGCGACCGGAAGTGGCGAGCGGAAACGACCGGAAGTTGCGTAAATACGATAAATTTCTAATCAAAACGTAAAATTAATAATTATACTTTATTTATAAAGCCATTTAAAACAACCACAGCTGCAACAAAGTGCTATACACATGAAATTAATAACTTTTAAACACACACAAAAAAAATAATAATTTTTTTTTTTTTTTTAATCATATTTTTATTAAATATGATAAAATCGTAAGTCTGAGTTGCCGTAGGTCGCAGGTGTCGTACCTCGAGGGTTTCCTGTATGTAGTAAAAACGTGATATTATGTAGTAAAAACGTGATAAGTATGTAGTAAAAACGTGATATTATGTAGTAAAAACGTGATATTATGTAGTAAAAACGTGATATTATGTAGTAAAAACGTGATATTATGTAGTAAAAACGTGATAAGTATGTAGTAAAAACGTGATATTATGTAGTAAAAACGTGATATTATGTAGTAAAAACGTGATATTATGTAGTAAAAATGTGATATTATGTAGTAAAAACGTGATATTATGTAGTAAAAACGTGATATTATGTAGTAAAAACGTGATATTATGTAGTAAAAACGTGTATATTATGTAGTAAAAACGTGATATTATGTAGTAAAAACGTGATATTATGTAGTAAAAACGTGATATTATGTAGTAAAAATGTGATATTATGTAGTAAAAACGTGATATATAGTAAAAACGTGATATTATGTAGTAAAATGTGATATTATATAGTAAAAACGTGATAAGTATGTAGTAAAAAACTGTTCTGACCCGGTCTGACCCGGTCTCTGCTCCACAGCTCGGCGTCCTCGCCCCCCCGGCCGCACCGGGCCACTCTCGCCGTGGGTAACCACGGTAACGGTTTCTGTGGCGACCGGCACGGCAGCGTGGCTTCAGTGGCGCTGCCTCAGAGCGCCGTCATCGTCATGGCAACAGCTGCCACCCTCCCGGGTGGAGGCGGAGCCATAGCTGAGGAGGCGGGGCAGAGGAGGAGCATCGGCCCATTGCTGCTCTCCCCCGCCCTCCCTCCTCCCCCTGTGAGGAAAACTGCCTCCCCATCACATCTGGCCTCCTCACCCACTCCCCCCTCCCTCCCCACTCAGGCCACACTCACCCTCCTCCCCTCCCCTGTCATTGGAGGCCTCCTTCTCACCCCCTCCTCCACCTCCCAACAATCTCCTCCTCCCTCTTCTTCCTCACTTCCCTCTTTCCTCCCCCCAGCGTTCGACCCCGACTCCTTCTTGAATTCTCCCAAGCAGGGACAGACCTACGGTGGTCCTCCTCCCACCTCCTTGT
>JBBPBX010035272.1:11139-21934 GCA_038048925.1 Garcialebias charrua
CATACGTACATACTGCACCTTATACGTACAGTACTGTATTACCAAGCACTTAGCCTATCCTAACACAGTACCCTACATAATTATCAAAAACACATACATTTGGGAGCCATAATGAACGGGAAAAAGAGTTAATTTCCTACTGGGATGCTGTGGTGAAGCTGTTCCTTCGTCCCTCCTCTGTATTCTCTATTGCTTTTACAACGTAAAACCGCCACAGCTCGGTCCATCTGCCATATTCTGTTCCGTTTACAACGTAAAACAGGGTTCACAGTACAGTTTTGTTTTGTTTTTTGAATGTCCAGGGGACTACTGTAGACTTAGCTTTTTTAGAGAGTACAGGGCAGAATTCCTCCACAGCTACGTTTAATACGTAAAACCGGAAACTGCGTAACTCGGCTTTTCAAAAATAAATTTTCAATTTTTTCAATTTTTTAATAAAATTTTTATTTTCTTAATGGGAGATGCGTCATAACCGCGAAACGTCGTAACTCGAGACCGTCGTAAGTCGAGGACTACCTGTATTTTTATATTAAGGCGTTTTATTATTATTATTATTATTATTATTTAAACCCTTCCCACTCTCTTGCAATATTCTAAACAATGTTTCTAAACTCTAAACGCACTTAAAGAGCACAGAATGTCATGATTTCAGCTCTCTGCCTCCTCTGCTCTTTGCCACATGCAAGTGCTCTTGGCCACGCCCACTTCTCTGCTCGCGGAACATCTGATTAGCTGTTTAACTGCAGCAGGAACTTTATCCTGCAGCAGTAAGGGCTGCACAAATGTGCAGCAGGTGCTAAATAATTTACAATAATTTATTTAAAATAAAAAAAATTCATGCCGATCATGCAGCTCATTCATCAGTCAGCCAATTGTGTGTCATGCCCAATCTTATTTTGAAAAACCGCGATAGAGCGAATCCGCGATAAACGGACTGCAAAGTAGCGATGGACTACTGTAGTCTTAATCTTGGTGCCTCCTGTTGCTCATTTTTTGCTGAAAGTAAAAAACAAGTTGGACCTATATATTAACGGGCTTTTATATGGATTAGGAGTAAACCATGCCTTTAGTAATTACAACTCTAAAACGTCATTGTTTCTCATTCCTAGCATGAAATACAAACAGAAAAAGACAAAATTCCAAAGCTGCTTCATCTGTTGATTCTTTTTAAAGATGGCTGAAAAGATGAACAGTTCAACCTTTGTGACTCTATGAAAACTGCTCCTCGTTGATAACATGCATGTATTATTAATAAAAGACACACTCAAGATATTTCTGCTACCCGTGGTATAATGATAATATCAGAGGTGCTGTATTCAAGCACACCAAGTTCACCCTCTATGTTTAAGTGTCTTGAGCTGCGTTGCTCTCGGCAGATGTGCACATTGTTAGGACGGGTGGCTGCGATGCCTTCTTACACGTCTGATTTGTGGAGTGGCTCTGAGTGTTCTGCGGGCTGTTGTTTAATATCTGCACCATCAGCTCGTGTTAAAGGAAAAACTATGCGTACACATCTACTGCACACAAACATAAAAAAATAATGGTCTGCCAGTTCTCATCACAACGTAGGAAAATGTATGCTTACTGTACATGGAAGCATGTTCTGCCGTTATGCATCTTATGTTTTATGCTTAAGGCTTTGGATTGATACAGTGAAATATCTGACAAGTGATAATATGAAATTCTGATGCCAAAGTGATTCATCAGTTAGTGCAAACTCCCAAACCCTGTGCATGCACTGATTTAACTGAGATATACAGTATGTATGGTGCAGCACATATACTGTACTGTAGTGTGTGTTTACAGTTCATATGTGTTGAATTATAAAATTTATCTTTTTATTCTGTTTGGTCATCTTCCAGCTTTTATCTTAAGCACTTATTTACCGTATATGTAGGTGATATGAATCAAAGAAAAATAAATTGATTAGGCTTTGTTTAATTTCTTGTATTCACAATTTGTCACAAAATGTTTTTCTAAAATCTGCAGCTTTATGTTGAGTTTTTAATTATATGAAGATTCGTATTGAGGCTTTGGGGCTTGTGATATTCACAGTTTTATGCTGAAATTGATGCTGTGCTGTGCTCATGCTGGCATTTAATATTGGTTCATTCTTTTCTAAACGGATTTAAATGACGTATTTGTTGACATTAAATACAGTATCAGAATATTTGTTGACATTAAATACAGTATCAGAATCAGTTTTGTTTCAGTACCTAAATTGTCAGGCAGAGACACTTCTCTTGATTGCAGCCTTTAGTTGCTTTGGTAGTTGTAAGCAATAAATAATTAGGCTTCATAAACCGTCTTGTAATGGCCAAATTAGATTCCTCTGAGTGTCTGAGAGAGTCGTCTCTGATCTCCGAGGAGTCACACCGCTCTCCTTCTCGACTCTCTCTTCACTGATAAGCTGCTTCCATAATATATTCTCTGTAGTTTCGTAGCCTAACTGATGTTTAATTATTCCAGCAGTGATTTGGCTTTAGCTCATAAAATATTGAAACAAAAGTTTCCCTGGAGACGCAGGTAAAGACACTTTTATGATTTGTTTACATTAGGAAATTGAACAGATGGAGTAGATTTCCTTTCACTCATCTGTGCTATGGTGCAAATAAATAAATAAGCATTTTTTTTTTATAACTTCCTGCTGCTTAGGACATCCTCATGAGCCGTGCCAGAAACCAACACGTTTGCTTACTATCAGAAAAAAGATTTACTGGACCAGTGATCTGATTACAGCTACTGACCAGGCGCTGTCTGCTAATCCGTGGTATTATAGGAACAGGCAAATCTCAGGGCAGCTATCAAGCCCATCGTACCTTTAAAGTCCACATTTGGGACATTTTTTTATGTTTATTTGATGAGTTTGAAATTGTGCTTTTGGTTTGATAGCTACTTCAATAGTTTTGTGACTGAATCAAAATAATAAAACAAGAACTATACTGTTTTCTAAAATATATATACCCCCCCCCCCCAAATGTTCCTTATTTGTTGAAACAGTTTAAAGATGATCATTCTGAGTTATCGGTTTGTTTATAATATGTGATATGATTGTGGAAAATGTTTGATACAACTTTTCACTGCCATTATTGTTACATGTGTATCTTGTTTTTTACTGTTCAAAACCTAAAACTTATTTATTTACAACCCTACCACATAGCATGAGATAAATATTGAAAAAAAAAAAATGATTTTTGGGTGGTTTTCAGTCTTTCTATAAAAATGTATTTCAATTTTGTTTATTAATTCCTGTCTAGCCTAGTATGACCTCAATGAGCTTAATCCATTTTTTTTGCAGCCCAGTCAGTTGTGCAGTAGCAGCACCACTCAGCACAAATTACAATAATGCCCAGACTACCTCTGAACTGGTGGGTTTTAGTGGAGCAAATAAATAACTTGTAGACATGTTGGTTGGATCTATCTTGCTGATGGATGCTGAGATATATGAGCCCCTGATGTGACCACTCACTGAGATAAAACCACAAATATCAGCTTGTTTTTGTACCGAAGCGGTTTGCCTCTCAAAGGCTCTGCAGTTTGAGTCAGTTTTACAATATGCATATTTTCTCTGAAAAGTTCTGGTCACTAATTTTTTTCTCAGCACGTTAAACTCTATAGCTGTGAAGGATTTTGCTTTTTAATTATTGATCCATTTGCATGTTTGGACATTGTTTCACACCCATGCCCCACTGAAAATAGGTGGGTCTGCAGTGGAAGTGGTCTCCAGCTACAAATACTTGGGTGTACACATGAATGATAACCTCAGCTGGAGCAACAACACCACCAGCCTGATCAAGAAAGGTCATCAGAGACTCTACTTCCTCAGACGGCTGAGACGTGCTGGTCTGAGCAGCCCAGTTCTCACCTCGTTCTACAGGTGTGCAGTGGAGAGCTGTCCTGTGCTCCAGCATCAACGTGTGGCATGGAGGCTGCACAGTTGAAGAGAGGAAAGCTCTGCAGAGAGTGGTGAAGGCTGCACAGAAGTCTGTTGGAGTCAGTCTCCCCACAATCACAGACATTTACACCTCCAGATGCAGGAAAAGAGCCACCTGCATCATGAAAGACCTCACTCATCCAGCACACTCACTCTTTGCCCCACTCCCCTCAGGACGGAGGTTGAGGAGCATCAAGTGTAGAACCACTAGACTGAGGAACAGCTTCTACCCTGAGGCTGTTAGACTCATGAATAAATAAAAATAAAATAAAAAATAAACACTGCAAAATATCACATCATGCTGATGCTGATCTGTTTTCTTGTTGCTGTGTTCATCTGTGTTCATCTGTGACCATCTGCTCATACAAACTCATGTTCGTGCTGCTGTTTATTCCCACTATATTAGGCTTAGTGTATTACTAGTTGATGTTTTTCTTAGTTAGTTCTAGATGTTATTACTGTTTTTCTCTTGCATTTGTTGTTGGATGTAACTGGGACCTCGTGTACATAATCTCGTTTTCATCACATGTACCACATGCGGTGCAAATGACAATAAAGACTCTGACTCTGACTCTGATATGATAGGAGACTATGGGAGGAGAACGGTACAATAAAATAGCTCATGAACCACACGACAGATTTTGATGAAACTTACAGAAAGTAATCACTGGATGGACATTTACAACGTTTTAGCTTTAGGAGATGTTTGAGCGAAAATTCGATTTATTTATAATTTATTTTCGCAGCGTGCGCGACCGTTTGAAAGACCGTCAAAGCGAAACAATTTAAATCTAGCTGATTTGACCATTACGTGAATTTATTAAGGAAAGGTTAAGCTCAGAAACACTTTTGCTATAATGTCAGCTAACAAATATATATTTTTAAAGTGTTTATCTTGCTAAATTTTAAAGAAATGCATCGGCCCCACCCGTGCGAGTGCACGTAGCAAAACTACTTTTTAAATCCAGCTGAGTTGACAATTACGTGCATTTATTAAGGAAAGGTTAAGCTAAGACACATCTTTGCTATAATTTTCAGCAAACAAACAATTGTTTTTACCGTGTTAATCTTGTTAAAGTCCTTCCGTGCACGCTCCTGTGGCCGCCATTTGCAGCTGGGCAAAACACGGCCCACATTTCGGGTTGTCAGCGGTGACGCGTAACATACGCGACGCGTCAGCGGTGACGCATAATAGATGCGACCTATGGGGCGAAGCGACATATTCATGGATTTTTCCAATTTATTGGACATATTGGACTAAAGCGACTTATGGGGCGGAGCGACTTAAAGGCTGGTAAATACAGTATATGAAAGTAGTTTACATGTATTAGCACTGATGGACACTATACAAGCTGGAAGTGCTCATTAGTCAAAGTCAAAGTCAAAGTCAACTTTATTGTCAGATCTGCAATATGTACTGTACAGGACATACACAGGACCGAAATTGCGTTTCTCTCAGTCCCTCGGTGCAACAGTAAACATCTAAACATTGAAACACTGAAACATATAATAATAGACATAAGCATAAAATAGTAAAACTAACACTGTCCTGAGTTTTTTGCATAGTGGTATAAGAGTATGAAAATTTACACCAACTCTAAAACTAAAACATTAACATAATACTGTACTGTCCTGAGTTTTTGCATACTAGTATAAAAAAAGAGTATAAAAAGTATAACTAAAATAAACTAAAGGTTTCTAGCATTGACATTTGCCAAGTGGCAAAGCAGCGTATGAGTTAATGTACACAGTATATGTATGAGGTAGTAGTTGATGTTGTTATAGAGGCAAAAAGTGGCATATGCAGTAAGGCACATTGGGCATCCCTAAGTAAGACCGTTCAGAGCACACTGTATATGTATCAGCAGTGGTGTAGATATTAGAGTAGTGTAAATGTAAACAGTAGTAATTACATGTAAGCAGTAGTAAAAAGTAAACAGTATTAATAAATGTAAACAGAGAATGTAAACAGTATTATGATTATAGGCAGTGATGTAATACAAACATTAGTGCAAGTATGAGAAGTAGTGCAAACTGTATGAGCACATGACCGAGAGTTTAGTGAATAAATAATATATATATATATATATATATATATATATATATATATATATATATATATATATATATATATATATATATATATATATATATATATATATATATATATATATATATATATATATATATATATATATATAAAATATATATATATATATATATATATATATATATATATATATATATATATATATATATATTATATATATATATATATATATATATATATATATATATATATATATATATATATATATATATATATATATATATATATATATATATATATATATATATATATATATATATATATGACATTAGTTCCAGTGCTGTTAAATTAAAGTTGACCACAAAGTTGCTCAAAGGATCATTTTGACCATTTATTGTGCATAAGGACTAATACAAAAAATAACTTTACTGTCACATGTTATAACTTTTTTGTCTTGACTCCTTATGTTTTAGTCTTCACTTAAACCGATGTATGTCATTGCCCCAGAATGCATTGTTCCGGTAAAATAATGTTGAAACCCTTATGTGAATAATGTAATAAATATGTATTATCATTATAATATTGTAGACTTCAGGAAGAGGGATGCCCAACATGCCCCTCTGACCATCAACAGCACCGCAGTGGAGAGAATAGACAGCACCAAGTTCCTGGGAGTGCACGTCTCAGAGCAGAGGACCTGTCCTGGAGCAGGAACAGTGCATCACTGGCCAAGAAGGCTCACCAGCGTTTCTACTTTCTCCGCAAGCTGAAAAGGGCTGGAGCTTCAACCCCCATCATGAGCACCTTCTACCGCCAAAATTACACTACATGCGTTCCGGCTCCGCCCCGCTCCGGTCCGACCTCCGCAGCAAATACGCACCCATTATAATCAATGACAGAATTTACACTGGCTCCGCACGGCGGCAGCGAGCTGCGCCGAGCGGACGGCAGTCCGTCAAAATTAGAAATTTTTCTATTTCTGCCGGACGCCGGAGATGTGCCGGAGTCAACTTTTGAAGATTACGTCGCACCAACAGGAAAAGGAACGAGCACAACTTCCGTATTTACAAAATAAAATCACCACGGGCGGACTTAATCCTAGCTCTATACGGATTTATTTGTACAAAAATGCTTTCAAACTATCATTTATGACTACGCCTACAAACGCAATACAATAAATAAATAAATAAATAAAGTATTTTATTCTGAAATGTAATACATCACTTCCTGTTGCTCAAACCATGTCCTGTCGCTCATTTACGAGAGAAGATCAAGGCAGCAGTCTCTACTGTTGTTCTCCTTCTTCCACCGAATGAATTGTTTTGTTCTGACTTACTTATTTATCACTTGATTTATCGCGCGATCTCGCAATTCCCGCGCATGCGTCTCGGAGCAGCGCATCCATGCGGACCTGAGCTGAGCGGAGGAAGTGGAAATTGGACTCGCTCAGCTGCGACCTGCGGAGCGGAGCCGCATGTAGTGTAATTTTGGCGTACAGGGGAGCCATAGAAAGTGTCCTGACCAGCTGCATCACTGTGTGGTTTGGTGCATGTACTGCATCCTGCCGCAAGAGCCTCCAGCGCATCGTGAGAGCAGCTGAGAAGATCGTCGGCACCTCCTTCCCCTCACTGCAGGACTTACACAGCAACCGCCTCACTCGGAAAGCCCTCTGCATGGCAGGTGATCCCACACACCCACTACACAGCTGCTTCAGACTGCTGCCATCAGGGAGGAGACTGAGGAGTCTCCAGGCTCGAACCAGCAGACTGAGAGACAGCTCTGTTCATCAGGCAGTCAGGATGCTAAACACTCTGCCTGCTCTGCCTCCCCTCCCATTTGAACTGCCTTAACACAAAAAACTTTCTCACACATTACCACACAACACAAAGATTTTAACACTGGACTCTGTGTCATCAAACGGGTTATTCACTAAACTCTCGGTCATGTGCTCATTCAGTTTGCACTACTTCTCATATTTGCACTAATGTTTGTATTACATTACTGCCTATAGTCATACTACTGTTTACATTCACTGTTTACATTTATTAATACTGTTTACATTTATTACTACTGTTTACATTTATTACTACTGTTTACATTTACACTACTTTTATATCTACACTACTGCTGATACATATACAGTATTCTCTGACCAGCCTTATTTAAGGATGCCCAATGTGCCTTACTGCATATGCCACTTTGCCTCTATACCAACATCAACTACCTCATACATATACTGTGTACATTAACTCATATGCTGCTTTGCCACTCTTTGCAAATGTCAATGCTAGAACCTTCAGTTTATTTTATAGATATACTTTTTATACTTTTTATACTACTATGCAAAAACTCAGGACAGTATTACACTTTTATTATTTCATTTTATGC
This sequence comes from Garcialebias charrua, assembly GCA_038048925.1. Taxonomy (NCBI): domain Eukaryota; kingdom Metazoa; phylum Chordata; class Actinopteri; order Cyprinodontiformes; family Rivulidae; genus Garcialebias; species Garcialebias charrua. The sequence goes on from JBBPBX010035272.1 coordinate 19,512, forward strand.
TTATGTTCATTAAATGTTTAGTGTTTTAGTGTTGGTGTAAATTTTCATACTTTTATACTACTATGCAAAAACTCAGGACAGTGTTACACTTTTACTATTTTATGCTTATGTTTATTAAATGTTTCAGTGTTTTAGTGTTTAAATGGTTACTGTTGCACCGAGGGACTGAGAGAAACGCAATTTCAATCCTGTGTATGTCCTGTACATATTGCAGTTCTGACAATAAAGTTGACTTTTGACTTTGACTTAATTTTTTTAAGTAATTAGTTATTTTCATGTGTCACAAACGGCAACATTTTATAGAATAGAGACATAGCATATTAAGGCCAACATGCGCAGGTAGTCGGAGATCCCTTCATCAAAAAGTAAAGGCACTTTTTACACACCAAATTTTTTTTTCAAGCTTTATGTCATTCTTTAAAAACCAATAATAAATATCAAAAAAGAACTGGATACTATTTGTTGGATTAGATCAGTTACAAAGTTGAGGATGTTTGCAGAGACTGTCTGAACCACAGTGTTTCATTACGTGTTTTTTCTTTTCTTTTATAGATGGCCTCCCTTCTCACCTTACAGCCATCCTCTTCACACCAATATGAACTTTTTTTATTAGGATAGAAAGAAAGGAAAGACGGAAAGTAAGACTACAAAATATAATAAATATACACAAAGAAAGCACAAGGCAAATACACCCGACCGCTGTCTGTAAACCTGCAAAGAACATGACAGAACACAGCAACAAAATACTGTACATATGTATAAAAGACTTAGAATATTCATGGCTTTGCAGAAGATTTCTATAAATATATATACCCATACAGTACCTACATATATATACATACATATGCATATGTATTCACATACACATCTATATCTACATATGATACCTGCATGTGCATCCCTGCATCTATTTGTGTGTGGTTGTGAGCATGCATGTTTCATCACGTGTTTAATGAATGACACAAAGAGGAACACGTGAATTTTAAACAGAAGGAGTCCAAGAATCCACTCTTGTGGAATCCCATTTGCAATGCTCATTTTGTCTGGTACTTTTTTCTACCAGAAACAGGAAATTTACCATCACTTAGATAGAGTAAGTGGAAACCAGTAACTCTTAAACTGAGCAAACCATTTCCCTGACCAAAGGAGCAGACTGGTGAGTCCTCTGTGATTTCTGCCTGTGCTTCATGAAGTTTCACATGCTTTGAAGCAACTGGCACAATGACCCAGATTAACCAACGCTCTGCTGCTGGTGCCACGGCTCCGACTCCAGCACGCAGCCGCAGGCTTCAAGACTTCATCTGTTCCGTTTTGTTTCAGTCGTTTCAGCAAAGTTCATTAGAAGTAATCCACATATAACTGAAGAAGCCAAACGCCCCCAAAGGTGCGGAGACTCACAGATCTCGACAGCGACCTTTGTTTTTTTCTGTCTTCATCATCCAGGGACATAATCCCTGTTTGGCTCCGCAGCTGGCATGCAACTGAGTCACACGTCAGCCCTGATTAGAAGCAACAGTGGTCCGCGGGCCCCGCTTCCTCTGCCGGAGCCAGAAGTGGAAAAGGCCGGGGCCACCACGTTCAGTCCGCGGCTGTGACCTTGATGGGGTATGATAGAGAGGAAGCGACACAATTCGCAATGCCACACAATATCTGTAACCTTCCACTTCCCCACAGTGCACGCCAGAGCTATTGAGCCGTGACGCACACACACACACACCATGTCAACTTTGCCCTCCTGTTATTTGAAGCGCTCTCCTTGCTCGTGTCATCCTTCTCTCCTTGCGTTTCGTCTCAGACTTCCTAATTCATCTTAATTCTAACGTTTCCCTTTCATCTTCAACCATCAAACTAATTCTGAAGACAAAATAAGTGTCGCTTTAGGAGATAAAGCCTAAAATAAATTGAAACATAAAGAAAATGGGATGTAATCTAATGCTCCACGCTACCTAATACTATTAGCAGCCGTAATTTGTAATATTATTTTGGAAATCAGAACGCGTGTGTGCGCTGTTAGGTTTGTTGTTGCTGTCACAGCAGTAAAGCCCTTTTCCTTCCTGCTAAGCCTTCCAGAAGCCTTAAACTTGATCAGAAGCAGCAGTGAAGGCAGATGTCTTGTGAGTGAGATCATAGCAACATGAGTGTGGCGAGTATGGCACCCAGGGCCCCAAAAATAGCTGCTGAACAATGAGGATCAAACCGTGGCTCCAACGCAACGTGTCAAAATAGAACTGAAAGCTAATGACAACACGCAGATGCGTCTAGAAAAATTAGAATATCGTTAATATTTTCTGTCAATCATTTCAGAAAGGGAAACTCGTATATTATATAGATTCATTACACACAGAGTGAAATATTTCAGGCCTTTATTTCTTGTCATTTTCATGTCTATGGCTATACTGAAAAAAAAAAAAAAAAAAATATAT
>JBBPBX010035273.1:0-10634 GCA_038048925.1 Garcialebias charrua
AAAGCTTTCCTTAGTTTACACATCTACCACGAGAAATTGATATGTCGGCCTGTTTTCGAGGCCAACCGGGGGAGTCAAGTCAGTGCTGATAGGAATTTTAAACACCTTCACCTTAATAAAAACCACAGAAAAGAGACAAGAAACGAGTTATTACACAGATCACAAACTTTGCAAAGTGGGAAACTGCTTACAATACACCCTTGAAACGAGGTTTCAAGCATGATGCAAACAAAGTCCAATTTGGTCAGCCGCTTCGTGCCTTTTTATTCAAGATAGAGGCGGAGTTGATGAGTAACACAATGGGCCTCATGCAAGAACATGTTCGTATTTTTATCCTAGATTTCTCTTACTTTTGTTCGTACGAAGCGTTCGTACGAACATGCCACTTCAGATCCAACAAACTCTTCTATCCTCTGGAAAAGTGTGTATATGAGCTGCGTAAATATGATGAATCCCACCTGTTCTATTCACCTGCTCGTGCACGCGGAGAGGTTATTTACATAATTCCCACCCCTCAAAACACCATATAAGGCTACGTTTCCTGCCTCAGAGCGCAGGAAGTGTCCATTCATTCAAAATCGAGAAGTAAAAAGAAGAACTTTACACGTTCGGAGATTGAAGTTCTGCTCTCAGTCGCGCTGTCGCGCACCGCTACCCCCCCCCCCCCGCAAGTGTCGGATGTGTTTTTGAACAAAAGCATTTTAAAATGTCTCGAAACTACAGTTAACTTCATATTAATATTAGTGCATGTTGTGTCTCCCGTGGGTCGTACAGTATCAGAAATCAAGAATAAATGGTTTGATCTGAAAATGGCTTCAAGAAAACGTCTCGCCGCAGCACGGTGCTCTATGACAGGAGGTGGTCAAGGAAAAGTCTGCGCTACCGAGATGGATGGAAAAATAAATGCCATGCGCACCTTGCGCAAGACGCGTGCCAACAGCATGCGTGTTCAAGCTGTGATAAAGCCGAGGACCCACTCAAACATGCGGCCACGGACCATCCCCGAGGCATGGGGGGGGGCGCACGGTGGTCGGCGTGGGGCGCGGGCCCGCTTTATTTTAATTTAACCAATTTGTGTCGTTGCATTTAATTTTTTTAAAACTCAGAACATTTTCTAAATAACGAAATATGAAGTTATTAGTGAAGGAAATCCGTCTGGATGACAGCAGACCGACTGCTCGTAAAATATACGACAGCTCTGGACCACACGTAAATTTTGTTCGTATCTGAAAAAAATCTTAGGATACGAAAACATTGTTGGATGCCACAAATGATCCTAAATCGCTCGTACGCACAGTTTAAGAACAAATCTGCGCGTACGAACGGTTCTTGCATGAGGCCCAATATCTCTGACACTTTCACAGATAAAACAAACGTGAAGTCATGTTTCCATTCAAACAGGAACACCATATCAAAACATTGTTTAATCATGAGCAAAACTTAAAGACTTGTCTGTTCTGCATCCAAGAAAAACAACATGTTTGTACTTCAGATAAAGTGTAGAAGCAAACAGAGAAATTTGATTGAAGTAAGCTGGGTGATGACTTTGTCAGAGTAAAGTAATAAGTTTAATATGATAAATGTTGAATTTCTCTATCAAGTGCTATAGAACAGGGGTCACCAACTTTTTTGAAACTGAGAGCTACTTCGTGGGTACGGAGTCATACAAAGGTCACCAGTTTGAAAAACTTTTTGGAAATAAAGCGTAAATTGAAAAAAATGTATAATAAACATATTTTTAAGAACCTATTTTTAAGATTGACATTTTAGAATATATATAAATACAAAAAAGAATAACAACTGAATAAAATGAAATTTTAAATGCAGCTTAGTAGTGAGTTGTGCTATTTTTAAAACAGGTCCGAGGGCACCTCAAATGGTCCTTGGGGGCACCCTGGTGCCCGCGGGCACTATGTTGGGGCCCTGCTATAGAACATTATACACAGCTGACCCTGAAGCCAGTATGTCACTGGACTAGAAAATGTTGGCAATTAGTTGGTGAATGACATTCCCGAGGGAGTTTCCAAAATTCCTTGAAACATTTGTGAGTGTTCTCCATTTTTGTGTGAGCCACAGAAGCTCCAAGTCTTATTGCTTAAATTTTGAACCATTTACAAAAAATTCTGCAGACAAGGTGTACATGAAGCACGCCAAGGCAAGTACAATACAGGAGAAGATGGGCAACACAGCCTAGAATACAGCTTTCAAAGCACACTTAAATAGGCCTGGACTCTCTGAAACTGGCCTCACAAGTTGCAGCTGCACGTCTCGCTGTTTGCTTGGTCACAGTCAGAATCTAGTTTAGTGAAACATAACAGAAAATATGATGCTCTTGCTATTTTGAATGAACAACAAATCTCTAGTTATAGCCAAATGAGATGTGCTGCCTTTGTTGTGTGCTTTGTGTCATTGTCATGCTGGAAGGTGAACTTATGGTCCAGTTTGAGGTCCAGAACTCTTTGGAACAGGCTTTCATTGAGGATATCTTTGAACTTTTCACCATTCAGCTTTCCTATCCATGACTCTCCCAGTCCCTGCTGCTAAAAACACAACATGATGCTGCCACCACCATGCTTTACTACTGGGTTTGTACTCATATTAAGAGTTTCCTCGAGACATCGTGCTTAGAGTAGAGGTCAAGCATTTCAGACTTGGTTTCATTAGACTTTTCATTCCTCCATTGCTCAGTGTGGTCAGGACTATGTCAAGGACTGGAACAATTGGTTTATTACGCCTGAAAGATGATGGTGACGATGATAATGTTCAGACCCTTATATAAATTGGACATGGACTTCAATGCATTTTCAACAAATAGGGCCAAGAAAATATCTCAATTAGTTATTTAGGTTTCCACTGAGTTATCTGCTCTAAGAGATGTAAACTCACTTTGCAGCAGCTGACCAAACACAAGGACACTATGAACAAATAACAGCCGTTAACTCACTTGATCTTGCCAAATTTGGGCAGATGGGACCACAAACAATCAAAAGACCACTTTGATGTGTTAATAAGAAAAATACAAAGTGCAGTCTAATATTAAATCTGTTCATACAAGTTATTAAAAAAGTCAACATCTGCATATTAATGATCATATATCAGCCAAAAAATGGTTTATAAATATGGGGGAAAAAATCCATAAATAAGTTGCTTTGGTATACAGTATATATATACCATATATATACAAAAAAATTTGAAGCTCTCGGCCTTGACCTCTCTAAATGGTTTTAAGAATCTGTTGGAATCTTGGCAAAAACCAATGCAGATATGTTCCTGTTTTTGATTTTATACATATACCTTACAATGTTTTGCTAGTTTTTGATACTTAAAAAAAAATAAAAAAAATAATAATAATAATTCTGTATTTCTCTCTTATGTTTTTCTATTGTTTATTGTTTAAGGAAATTCTACCATTGATTTTCATCATTCTTTAGTTTGTAGCAGGTCGCTCTTGTAAATGAGTCCACGAGGCTCAATGAGATTTACCTGACTAAATAAAGGTTGAATGAATATAAGTCACAGGGTATGTAAAGTATGCAAAAAAACTGTGCCTTATAAGCCAAAGAATATGGTACTACGAGTGGCTTAGGACTAAGTTGTTCTTCATTACTCTTGCCATGTAACCTTGGTGCAAATAAGAAATCCTTAAAACTTTTAAAACAAGTGTTGAAGGGACAAACAATCAGAGACACAGTAAATATTCCAATCTAGCTAATATTTCAGAGTTTAGACGGTGTCACTGTAAAATGAAAGAGTTCAAGACATTTTCACACCTGCAGCTTTTTCTGTCTTTGTTTGTCGACCACGTGCAAATGCAGCTCTTAAACTCAGAAAAATAAATAAACAGTTTATGTCAGGTCCAAGTGAAGCTTTGGACTTGTGTGGATTTGAAAACTGGAAATTTGAAATAGTGACATGTTTTTTGTGTAGTCACACAACCTCATAGTGGGGAGGGCTTTTTATGTTTTTTAGCCTGAAGTTGTTGACAGATGTAGTAAATATTAAAGGTTGTCTTATTAAATATGATATTACACAGCTGAAAATGTTGGATGTACTATATGTGAACAGTTGGCGTTTATACGTTGTAAAAATGGATGAAGCTCATGAATTTAATTTACTAGGACAGCAGTGTTGAAGCTTTAGTATCACTGAAATGACACGTCATCTGTGGGTTTTATGGTAAGATGCAGNTTGACTGCACATATTTATGGTCGACGGACATGCGCGGCTGAGTAACGAGTCAGAAGATCGGAGCTGAAGGAGTGTTTGTCCTTTCATGGCCGTCAAAGTGCATTAAATCCCTGCTTCTGCCTGCATTCTGCATTAGCCAGGCACGGACCCTGCTCTGACATATCGGATACTTTGAGATCTCACCTGTTTGGGTCGTCTGCCATGCCCATCCACTTAGTGCAGAGACTGAATGTCCATTTGGGCAATGAATCGCTTCCTGGCAGTACCAGTAGTCCCATCCGAAGCTTAACTGAACTTTATTTTACCTCTTTCAAGGCCGGTCAGCTCACAGTCAAATGGCCGCATGCGGCTGGTGATTGTATGGCAAGCCATGTTTGCCATATAATTGGAATGTATGGCAAGCTATGTTACCTTATACAAAATAGTTGGATAGTCAGCCGCACGCATCCGCTGACGCAATCAAAAGTCTGACACTGACCCGGCCCACCCATCCAGCACATTATTACCGGTATGGCCCAGCCCGGCCAAAATTCAGGTTGGGCCAGGCAGGGCCTCGGGCCCAGGTTAGAAATGACAGCTCTTGTCCTCGTCACTCAGTGAGACTACCTGTGTAAATAAAGGTCAAATTAAAAAACAAAAATGGTAAACCGCCAACCTTTTCACAGACGTGTTTCCATGTGTGTAATGTAATGTGTGTATTCCACCTTGGTCATTAGGAAAATAAAGGAAAAGCGTGTGTCTATGGTGCTCAGATGTAATAAATGTTCTGCCCTATGTTAGCATTGGAAGGATTTGGTTTTGTTTCTGTGAGTAAAAATATAATCTGAGAGGGAAACTGAAGCTGTGAGGACAGAAAGTTGAGACAAAGACGAGCATCAATGACAAAAAGCATTTTGCTCTTGATTTTCTCTGAAGGTCACAGCCATTTTCTTCAGATCTGGCCAGCTGTCTACCTCGCTTCTCCTCAGCACAGAGGAACAGGCACAAACATTCTGGCATGAAAACTTTGACATACAATACATCTTTCAGACACACACAAAGTCCCACATTCAGAATGATAAAAACATCACAAGGAAATACACAAAAGGAGTTGAGCTCCTGCTTCTGTTCAGCAGCGTAAACTCAGACGTGACATCTTGTTTGGGCAGACGTCTCTGCCGTCTATGTCACTGTCAAACCTTTCACAGAACTCTAAACAGACCTGGATCATCACATTTATTTGAAGTTACATGGTTCAAGTCATGTCTCATTCACCTGTAATTGTAACTTTTTAACAATAATGTATCAAGACAAAAAGATAATGTTTTTTTTAATGAAAGTTAATGAAAACTAACATGTTGTCATGTATCATATATTAAATCATTATTGTATCACAACACAATGCATATCTTCTGTTAATAATTAGTATTCATTCAACCTTTATACAGGTTAGTCTCATTGAGCCTCAAGGACTCATTTACAAAAAACCTGTTTTAAACAAAGAACAAAGATGACAACAGTAGACAATCATAAAAGAGTATAAAATGAAAAGTAAATAAAAGAACAAAATACAGTATCAATTGAGATATTAGTAATAGAAAACATGGTTTAAGAAAAAAGGTAAAAGTGCTTTTCCAGCGTAGACTAATGGTTAACAAAAAAAAGTGCCAGATCTTATAAATATACATATAATTTTTCAGGCTTATAAAATCAGCCTGGTCAGTCTAGTCAAATATACATCTGGCAACTCCTGGTGGAGATGCACCCAGCAGCCTGTATGCTCCAATCATACTATGACGTAATAATACAAACATCATTTTGTTGAGAAAACATTGACAAACTAAAGACATACTGTTGTGCAAAAGTGTTGATAATAAATATTAGCTAATGTAGCATTCTTTTAAATTAGTAAGTTGTTTTTGAGGAAGTGATATTTTATGTCGAAAAAAAAACAACAGCAAAAAATAAAATAAAACTCACACTAGTTTAGTTAGCGGACAGCGCGGTGACTCAGTTGGTAAAGTTGTTGTCTCTCATTGAAAAGGTTGTCGGTTCAAATCCTGGCCGGGGGACCAGCTGTGGCTGAGTGGTTAGAGTACAGGTAGTCCCCGATTTACGAGCGAGATCCGTTACAACGAGGCGCTCGTAAACCGGAAATCTCGTAATTTGGAACGGCCGCCATTTCTCTCGTAAATCCGGAATTTCGCTCGTAAATTGGAACGGTTTTCGCTAGCGCGACTACAAACACTCTATTTTCATCCAAAAACTGCTTATGAGTGCATAAAAATGATCGGAAACGTGTGTCCATATGCTTAGCTAACTAACTGTGGTGAAAAAACACATGAAAACTCAGTATTTTTTTCGTTTTTTCCAAAAATTCGCAGCTCGTAAGTCTGGAACCTCGCAGATCAGAGCGCTCGTAAATCGGGGACTACCTGTAGTCGCCTTCTAGTGTAAGAGTTGGGGGTTTGAATCCACCAGCACACTGTAAAAAAAATCTGTCAAAAAACAGGTAAATGTACTGTGGAAGTGTGAAGGAATTTTCCGTTATCATTTTTTACAGGGGTTTCTCCATTTTTTTTAATCGCGCAAAGCACCCTGGGAACAAGAACCTTTGAGAAGAAGCGCGAAAGAGGACTCCATTTACCTGGCACCCTAGATTAACAGAAATTTATGTAAATTATACATTAAAAAAACTGTTAAATTATGGGAAAAATCCGGTTTAGGGTTTACGGAAATATCTGTAAAAAAAACGGAGAATGTACTGGCAGAAAATTACCAGGACATTTTCCGTTTTTTTTACTGAATTTTTTTTTACTGTGCAGTCACGTGCCGAGGCATCCCTGGGCAAGACATTAAAACCCCTTACTGCCTCCGATGTGTGTCCCATCGGTGTATGAATGTGATAAAAGCTCTGATTAGTCTCTTTAGAATGATTTGTTCAATTAGCTTTGTAGAGATCTAGTAGAGTGCTGTATGAATGAGTTAATGAGGCACAGATTGTTGTGTAAAACACTTTGAGTGTCTTGATAATATAGAACGGAGCTATATAAGTACAGTCCATTTACCATTTACCTTTCAGGGTGGAGTTTGAATGTTCTCTCTGTGCATGCCTGGGTTTTCTCCGAGTACTAAGGTTTTCTCCCAAAGACCAAAAACATGCATGTTAGGCTGATTGGTAACTTTACATTGTCTCTAGATGTGAATGGATGTTAGTCTCGTTTGTTTCTGTGTCCCTGTGATGGACTGGAGACCTGTCCAGAGTGTCCCCCACCTCATACAGTGACTAATGGATATGGACACCAGTGACCCCCACAACCCAAAAAAGAAGAATGGGTAAAAGATAATGGATGGATGGATGATTTAGCTACAGTATAGCAATAATCCTAGTCTGTGAAAAATCTTCTGTCTTTTTCGCCACACTTCGTGCTCTTTAACAGCTTACGTGGCTATCCCTTTCCAAAGGTAAATGGAGAGTAAAGAATCGTGAAATGAATACACACACCCCATGGCTGGTTTTCTCTACAGGGTTTGAGTCCGGTCCCCTTCATAAAAACAAACCTTGTTGTTTAGGCAGGACTTAAAGTCCCCCCCCCCCCCACACGCACGCGCACACACACACACACACACACACACATACACACACACACACACACACACACACACACACACACATACATTTATCTAGTGGTCTCTGGTTCCAAAAATACGTCATGGCAGGTCCTGGATCCTTCTTGCTTAATTTCTCAATAACGATAGAAGGCAGGGACATTTGGTCTAGTATTTTGAATATTGATTAATATTAGTTTTGGGCAGAATAAAACAAACTGATGTACATACAAATAATAAAAATCTGAACAGAGCCAATAAGCCTGAAATCCTGCATCTTGGAATTATCATCCACAACAATAATACATAAAATACCAGTAAGCTGTGAACAGTTTGCTTAATGTATAATTTCATTATGCAAACTATTTTCCATATAGTACCGGTACATTCATATAAAAGTCATCTGGCTGTGTTATCAAATGTCTCTATTAAGTTCAATTAGTTTTTGCATCTCTCAAAAAAAAATAGTGAGTTAGAGGCAAAAAACAGTTATTTCTATCATAATGGTTGAAGACCCCTGTGTTAGACTCATTTAATAAAATACAATAGAGGCGCCACTCATCTCAAAGGGATTAATGAAAACTCAGTCATTGATCCCAAATTGTTTTGTTCTGTTTTTCTATCTAAAGTAAGTTGACTCAGTGATATGCCCAAGTTAATCTGTTATGACATCAACTAAGACAAACTCTACTGTGCTACAGAATTAACAGGTACAACGCCACAAAGGATTATTGTTGTACAATGGCACAGCTTTTGCACAATTTTCAAGAACTCAGAATTCTCATTTTACGGTTTGCTGATGAGATTTACGCTTCCAGACAGGTATAATCTACAATCCTGTGTTGTTTCGACCTGATACACTCCTCTCCGTCAGTCACAGAGCAATCAAGGTGTCAGTTTTTCTTCCTCAAGAGCTCAATGATCAACTGAATTCCTTTGAAGCCACGTTCTACAAGTCATGGAAAAATGAGGCTGTGATGAGAAACCCTAGCGGTGTTCAGAAATCCCAAGTAAGAAAAATTACGAGGTACCTTGTTAATAAAGTAAAAATATAAGTTCAAGTCAAGTTCAAGTCAACTTTATTTTTATTCTCATCACATGTGGTACATGAGGTGGATTGACATTATGTACACAGGATCCCAGTCACACCCAAAAAATAGCAACATATCAAGTATAAAAATAAACTAAATAAGGACCGAAGATGTACACTCAGATATGCGTTAAACAAACGCCAAACAGTACGCTAAAAGATCTAAGATGTACACTAAGCACTAATAATGTAAAATAATACAGCATTAACAATGGCAGCCCGAACATGAGTTTGTGGTGAGCAGATAGGTATGAATGAATACAGCAACATGAGATCAGCAGCAGCATGAGATCAGCAGCATGGATAATCAGCAGCACAGATAAGTCACATATCAACAATTAAAGTGGCATTACACTGATTTTTTTTTTCTTACACTGATTTTTCTAATTAGGGATTTTAGAACCTCAGTCTAGTGGTTCTACACTTAATGCTCCTCAACCTCCTTCCTGAGGGGAGTGGGGCAAAAAGTGTGTGTGCTGGGTGAGTGGGGTCTTTCATGATGCAGGTGGCTCTCTTCCTGCATCTGGAGGTGTAAATGTCTGTGATGGTGGGGAGACTGACTCCAACAGTCTTCTGTGCAGCCTTCACCACTCTCTGCAGAGCTTTTCTTTCTGCAGCCAATAGTAAAAAACCCTAAGTTTAAAGAAAGCTCACAAACCATTGTTTAGAATAGAAGCATGGGGGGGAAAAATCATCCTGCAGGAGTTAATTCTTTTATTAAACTGATAAAATGCCATGTAAAGTTATCAGCTTGGGTTTTGCTTTGTTCTGAGAACGATAGCAGCTTAATGAGGTTTTGTGGCAGAAACAAGGATTATTGCTTTACTTTATAGTGTGATGGAAGATTAGTGGAGGCACCAGTAAAAGCAAAGGCTAATTGATAAGGGAATTAAAAAAATCAAAGTGCATGGGAAACTGTATAGGTATTGTATGAGACTTTGTCCTACATTAGGTCTGCCACATTGACAAATATCTCCGGATGTCTGGGTCAGGACTAGTAGAACGATGAACTGGAGGTGGATGCACATTGATTTCTCCTGCTACAGTAACAAAGATCCTTTCCTGGCTTCTCCTGAAGGAATACACCCCCGCAGCTCCGAAGCGGTGGCTCCCAAGCCTTCGTTCTCTGTTCCACCATTACTTCTCCTCATTACCATCATTGTATTGCCACTTCCAACTGTCCTGGAATGGTATATTACTTTAAATTCTGCACCTCCTTCTTCTGCTATCTTTTCCATCCTCCACCCATCACTGGCTGAGGGAGGACTGAAGAGGCGCTGACGTGACAATATCTCTGCTCTTTAAAACATTCGGGTTTCACTTTTGCATCTTGATAAATTTAAACTGCCTCTCACTCCCGCTCCTGACAGCAGTCGAGGTTATAAATCACAGGTATGTTTTAGCACTAAGAATACATATTTCCCTAATATCACCACTCTGGTTCATTCGTTTTTCATGTGACCGTGAAAGGCAGACCGGCCACCGTTTGAAAGATGTTCGAAGGTCTAATATTATATTTAAAGGTGAGGAACTTCATGGCTTGGAATAAAAAGGTCAGATTGAACACAGTGGTGGATTTTTTTTATTGTTTGTTTTAAGACGTATGATCAGAGAGTTCCGACTCAAACCAGCATTTTATTGCAAAATGTTCTATATTAGCAATATTCATTAATTGTTACTTTGTACATTTTTCACAGTTAAGCTCAAAGTTATTACCTTACGAGCAATCTACAAGTAATATATTGTTTATAACATTTTCACCCCCCCC
>JBBPBX010035273.1:19232-32149 GCA_038048925.1 Garcialebias charrua
GTGGCTGAGCAATGTTCAAACACGTACTTTGAGAGAAACTAAATGTGCAATTTGTTTTTATAAAACCCTTGGTTTTGACTGAAGGAGTGTCTGTTCGCAAAAGATCTCACAAACCAGTGGACGGATTTCAATGACTCACTCAGAATGGAAATTTTCTTCTTTTGGCTCTGAGAGAGTGGTGAAGGCTGCACAGAAGCCTGTTGGAGTTAGCCTCCCCACCATCACAGACATCTACACCTCCAGATGCAGGAACAGGGCCACCTGCGTCACGAAGGACCCCACTCACCCAGCACACACACTTTTTGTCCCACTCCACTCAGGCAGGAGGTTAAGGAGCATTAAGTGTAGAACCACTAGACTGAGGAACAGCTTCTACCCTGAGGCTGTTAGACTCATGAATAAATAACCAGAATAATCACTGTGGAAAAAAAACTCACATCATGTTGCTGCTGATCTGTTTCATGTTGCTGTGTTCATTCGTGCTCATCTGCTCACACAGACTCATGTTTGTGCTGCTGTATTGTTTTTATACTACTAGTGCTCAGTGTATTTTTAGTTCACGTTTTTCTTAGTTCATAGTTTAGATCTTATGCACCCGCTTCGGATGTTATCAACCATACGTAGCGGTCAGATTGCCCCTCCTGTACCTCCTAGGAGGTCTAAAGGTACGTTATCACCGTTACAATCGATGACAGCAGGCTCCGTCTTTAGCTACGTGGTTAGGTTTAGAATAAAGGGTGAGCTGGGGTTAGGTGGTTTGGTCCTCTGGGTCAGGTTTAAGGTTAGGTTTAGGAAAACGTTTACATAAGCTGAAAAAAAACAAAAACACAACACTTCCGGGTTTACGGAAACACACTGCCTACTCACAGCGATTATAACGCTGATAACGTTCTTTTAAACATGCTAGGAGGTAGATTGTGACAGTTTTGCCGCTACATATGGGGATAATAACAGTTGATAGTGCCCATTGTATGGACTGACAACATCTGAATCCGCTGTCTTATTACTGTTTTTCTTTTACATTTTATACTTTTGCTGGATGTAACTGGGACCCTGTGTACACAATTTCATTCCACCACATGTACCACATGATGATGATAAAAAAAAAACTTGAATCCTTTTCCCTTTTCAGTGGTACTACGGCGACTCATCCTTCTCCATCTCTGTCCTCATTCCAACTACCCCCATGTCGGTCTCCTCTTTGGCCTTGAATGGAAATGTTGGCTGTAAATGTACAACTGATGATTTCTTTTTGGAATCAATCCAATTCAAGGTGTTTGCCCAAAATAATACCAGCTTATTCAAAAGTGGCCGATCATCGGTGATCGTTTTTATACAAAGCTCAAATGGTTGTGTCATTTCTCAACATAACATCTCAGTTTAAAAGTCTGGCATGAAAGAAAGTGAACAAAATGCATTTCTTCAATGAACTTCAGGCTTATTCACGTTAAGGCTATTCAACTAAATTTCTCAGGGGCCACAGTAACTGAAAGCCAAGAGCTCAGGAGCTGGACACCCAGCCGTTATCGTCATTGAGTAAGTTTGTTTTATGGCTTAAAATCTAGTTTTATTGAAAATGAACTCATTGGTGGGCCAGACTGAGTTCTCCCGTGGGCCGTATTTGGCCCCCGGGCCGCCAGTTAAACAACTCTGTTATACATGTGATTTCAACATGTGAGGTTTCTGCAGAGACAGTATTTAAAAATGAAATCTATGAACAAAATGCAAATCATGGTTCATTTAATTTCCGTAAGTGGACTATTCCATATTTTATTTATTGCTCTTTACGTAAAAAGGTGTTAGTGACAATTCACTAAAAGATTCTGACATAATTTTAGCTGCTCTTTGGTTTCCTGAGACTGTAAGTTTGAAAACAACGTCACTGAACAGCCTTTTTGCTTTTAAAATCATCATGTTCTTTTATTACAACTATGATCTAATGTGTTTCCTGAGATCTTAATTGGCCACTCACTAATTTTAATTATCCGTACAAAAATTAATAAAACAATCATGGAGAGTATTGTTGTTGTTGTTGTTCCAAGCTGATTTGCACTGTTTCAAACTGTGTCAGACACTCCATCAGCGTCCGAGACAAAAGAGTTGAGTCGATCAGCATAACAAAAGGTCCGGCTCAGTGAGGACCAGCTGGAGCATGTGGCTGACAGAGACCCCCCCTCGAGGGGGCAACAGGTTTTATTCCCCAACTGTCAAATACTTCTGTGTTTTCTCTTCCATCTGTTTCATCACGTTACAGGAGCTCAACGATTCCCTAACCCTTCCCCTCTTCTTCTCTCCTCCCGCGCTCAGTCTGCCTTCAGTGTTGCTTCTGCAGTGCGGTTGATGTGAAAGTCGGTTGATTACCACCACAAGGACTTCTGCTCGTTTAGGTTCTCAAAGAAAAGTCTGTAAAACTGAGACGTGTCAAAACGTTTTCAGGCAGAATGAGAAACCTGGCTGACAGAACGATAGCCTTTCTGTTAAACAAATATAATTTCATTTTCAAAACAACATTGTATCAGTATCTTTGTTGATTTAAAAAAAGCATTCGATACTATTGATCACACCATTCTCCTTGAAAAACTGAACAAATATGGTATTAGAGGACCAGCATTACAGTGGGTATCTAGCTACTTAAAAAATAGGAAACAATTTGTACAAATAAATGATGTAAGATCTGACCTCTGTAATATCACATGTGGAGTTCCCCAAGGCTCTGTACTTGGACCAAAGCTTTTTATTTTATATGTGAATGACTTGGTAAATGTGTCAGGACTCCTTAAATGTGTACTTTTCGCTGATGATACCACTTTTTTCTGTTCAGGTGAAGATATAGAACAAATGTTAGAATTGATAAAGACAGAATTTGTCAAGATACAAACTTGGTTTAAAATAAATAAATTATCATTAAATCTAGAAAAAACTAATTACATGATATTCGGTAATAAAAAGAAAACTGTTGATGTTCCACTCAAAATTGAGGATGTTGAGATTTGTAGAGTGAATGAGGTGAAGTTTTTGGGTGTTATCATTGATGATAAACTGACATGGAAACAACACATAAATTCTGTAAGAATAAAAATAGCTAGATCGATAGCAGTACTGTACAAAGTCAGAGACCTATTGAATGATAAAGCTCTGTATTTGTTGTATAACACAATCATTGTTCCACACTTAATCTATTGTATTGATGTTTGGGGGAAAGCGTGTAAAACAATCACAAAGCCTATTTTTGTATTACAGAAAAGAGCTGTAAGAATTATCACTAGAAAGCATTACCGTCATCCATCAAGTACATTATTTTATCAACTAAAATTATTGAAATTCCATGATTTGGTAGACTATAATATTTTATCAGTTATGTATAGAGCTCAAAATAATGCATTACCTTTAAATATCCAAATGCACTTTGTTAAAAGACAAAGTTGTTATAATCTTAAGGGAACAGAGTTGTTTGTAAAACCACAATTCAGAACCAGTTTGAAGGGACGTTCTACCTCAATCCAGGGAATTAGATTATGGAATGGCTTGGAGAATGTAGTTAAAAATGCCAAGTCAATGTTTACATTTAAAAAAATGATCAAAACAAATGTGTTAAAAAATATATGTGAAATAACGTGATGTGTATTGTATTAGTTAGAAAATTAGAAAGAGTTAGTCATTTTGTACTGTTAGTTAGAAAATTAAAAAAGAGTTAATAATTTTGTACTGTTGGTTGAAGAATATTATTGTTTAACCTGACTGTTGGAAAAAGTTGGTTGAAAATTATTATTGTTTACATGGTTTGACTACTGTTGTTTAATCTGATTGTTGGAGATAAGGGGCAGATATAATAAGATTTATTCTTCTTTCTGCCACCTTTCATTTTTTTACATCTTGTACACTATCATTATGAGATTGCCTTGTATTGTTTCTTTTGTAAAAAAATGAACAAATTTAATAAACATAAACATAAACGTTCAAACTTTTTGCTCTTCCTAAGCATAAACATAAATATTTAAATTGATTTTCAGTTTCCCGTGCAGCCAATAAACTGCTCCATTAATTCAGGACAATAAACATGAACCATAGTTTTTAGATCATCCTCAAAGTTCTGGAAGGGAAGCAGTCTCAAGGGGTCCAACAGGATTTGGTGATTTGTTTTATGATTCAGCTCCTGCAGCAGTTTATATTTTTAAATGATGCATTTTTGTTTTTATTGTTACCATTCTGTGTTCGTGTGCAGAGTTCAACAGTAGGGTATCTCTCAGTGTCTGGAGAATCGATTCGATTCAGATTTTCGATGCACCTATTCGATTAAAAATCGATTTTCGATTCCAAAACTACTTTAATTCCAGGATCGATTTTCAATTCAGAATCGATTTTCGATTCTGAAATGATTTTCAATTGAAATCATGAAAAGATTAAACAATAATGTAAACAAATAAAACATTTATTTAAAACAATAATGTATTGGGTCGGGGTTGGGCCGGATCTTGGATGTCTGCTACTCTCCACCCCAGAATGAATGGGCCTACCTCCTGGGTTTGGATGTGGGCTGCCCCATGTAGGGGGCAGGTACATGTCTTGGACCTAGGGGGTATAGAGTGTGCATCGGGATTATGAATGGAACGTGTCGTTATTGTTTGTCTTTCTGTGAGTGAGGGTGAGGATGAGGGTGGGTCTGAATGAGTGTGTCTGTGTATGAATGTTTAAGTGTCAGGCTGGGACTTGGACTGCCCCCTCTCTGATACATCTGAGGCTACTTAGTGTCGCGCTCCTGCCACGTGGCCCCCTGGTGGGTGTTCCTTTGCCTGCGGGCGTGCTTGGGGCCCTCACTATCTGGGGTTGGGTGCTTGGGCGTTTGTCGGCTCGGCCTGGTGGCTGCCTGGTGGGGCTCGTGTCCTCTGGTCCTGTCGGGTCTGGGCCTGAGGGGTGGGCGTCCCCGGTGCCCGGGCCTTGGTGACCGGCCCTGGGGTTGCGTCGGTGCAGCGGGCTCCGGCGGGGGCCTGTGAATTTGTCGCGGTTGACCCCGGGGGGTCATTGTGTGTGGTCGCTGGTGGGGTTTGTCCGGTTCTTCCCCTTGGTCGGATCTGGGGAGTGGGCGAGTGGCTCGTCCTGTTCGGGTGGCCCTGGGGACTCTGGGCTCGGGGTCCTTCCTGGGGTCTTGGGCTTTGATCGCTCCTTCGTCTGCCTCGGGCTTTGGGGGGACGGATCTCTGATGCTTCACAGTCGCTACTAAATGTTCTATTGGAGGAACCTTATTCACTTATGCATGCTCACAACCACACACAAATGGATGCAGGGATGTATATGTAGATATATGCAGATATGTAGATGGGTATATGAATGAATATAAATGTATATGTATGTATACTGTATATATATTTGTAGGTATGGGTATGTGTATTTATAGAAATCTACTGCAAGGTCATGAATATTATTAGTCTTTATGCATGTATGTTTCGTTGCTGTGTTCTGTCATGTGCTTTGCAGGATTGCGGACGGAGGTTGGGTGTGTTTGCCTTGTGCTCTTTTTGTGGATAATTGTTGTTTTGTTGTCTTACTTTCTCTTTTCTTTCTCTCTATAAAAAAATATATACATATTGGAGTGAGAGGATGGCTATAAGGTGAGAAGGGAGGCCATCTATAAATGGGAAAAAAAATCAATAATGTCTGCTTGTAGCAAACATTAATAATGTCAAATAATATAGGATAAATACAGCAGCCTGAGGTGTGAGCAGATGGGTATATGAATAGAATGCAGCAGCTTTAATCAGATCCCGGAGGTCACTGGTGCTTATATCCAGCAGTCACTGTGCGAGAGGCAGGGGACACCCTGGACATGTCTCCAGTCCATCACAAATAATTCAAAATACAAACGTAAACAAAGATTTCAGCCTACTGTATTGCATAAACATTCAACTCAAAATAAAATAGACTTCAAAATCATATTGCATTCATCCATGTTTCAAATGTGTATGGATGGATTTTGTTTAAAAGATTTGTTTGGTAAATCTTTTTGTAGTGATACAGGCGTTCTACGACAGGCTCCTCTCGGTCTACTCCGGTGGCAAAACTGTCCCTGGACTAAAGGAGGATGAGGAGTTTAAAAGTCTTTTCATTAAGAATCTCATATCTTTCCAAAAGAAATGTGTTCACTTAACGTTTGATTGCAAAAAGGATACCATGGAAAAGATAAAAGATTATGCTGCGTGGGTTTTTGAGACAAGGATACTACCCAGGTCACCCTCAGTGGTGTGCCCAGGTCAAGAGGTCACATCCCACTCGCAGGAAATAGAAGAGGTTCCCTCTCCTACAGAGTGCGAGAGTAAACAGGATTGTCATGATAACAAACCACAGATTATGTCCAGCTGGAACAGTGACTCTGATCGGTTCACAGGGAGTTCTGCTCCTCCTGCACCTCAGGTTGAAAACCATGAGATGTGCAAAGAACAACAAAAGGTAGGTGGTCGCTTTCTAGGTGAACCCAGATGGTTCGGATCGAACCAAAAGAGTTCTCACCTAGGGCTCACAGTGGGTGAAATTCGAAGGAGGTTGCATGGGCACCGTGAACCATTGAACAATGGTCGGCCCCAACAAGTAACCCCGAGAAGCGACCCTCCTGCCCCTGCACCTCGAGCTGCACAGTTCGAGACGTACCAAGAGTCACACAAGCTCCAGATTAAGGAAACGACGCCTCCGCGCGCGGAAGTGACTGAGGTTGTAAGTTGTTTGTCAAATGATTTGAATGTTACAGTGGTTGACCAAGCTGACACAACGTGTGACGTTGTCCTTGATGATAACACAAACAACGTTGTTCAACCTGACAGCAAACTGCGTAGCACTACCTTTTGCAATGACTCAGTGCGCACAGTTGACGACAACAACGTCAACATTGACAAAGATGCTGACAGCAAACAAATTGCTGATGTTCAACGTCCCGAAGGTCATGAGGCAGACAGCCATCATGATGCTGACAGCGACGAAGATTACACAGACAGAGTCACACGTACACAGAAACGTGTGAAAAAACCTAAACGGTTTCTGTGTAACTTTATAAAAAGGGGGATAGCTAAGAGAGCTTACCTGCCACTCACATTGGAAGGGGTCCTCGCGCAAGAAGCACTCCTGGTTTGCGGCTCAGACGTGTCTATCATGTCAGCCGAACTGTTTGAGGAGCTAAGGACCGCCGCTAACGATGTTGACAGGCAAATACCCTTTGTGAAATACACTTATGGTGAGCAACAGGGCCTCGCAAAGACGAGAACAACCCTAATAGCCATGGTTCACATGCAGATTGGCGAAATGTCACTATACCACCCGGTGTATGTGTCTGAACGTGACTCACTCCAGACTCCATTTTTGGTTGGCCAAGATTTTATAAATCGCTTTGAAGCGATTATAAATTATGGCAATCAGACAATGTGGGCCACAGTGAGCAGTCCACTGCCAATCGAGGTGCCTCCCCAAGGTCAGGACACTGACTGTCTAACAGCAGGTACCGCTGTGGCCACAAAGGAATCCCCAACCGAGACCACAAGCCCGGTAAGTGAACCTTCAAATACAGGTGAGACAGAGGAGACTCCACAATTGGACCGGACTCTGGCCCAACGCGAGAACCTCCTCTGCGAGCTGACACCTTCAGCACTCACTGAGCACTACCTATCACAGGTAGCAGAGGGTGTGGAGATCCAAGGGTCCCACACCGATGACGCTGTACTGTCCTGTGGGACAGGTAATTTGGCAAACAGCCAAGCTTTCAGTGAAGTCTTGGTTCAAGGACTTCTGAGTCCAGAAGGTGACGGTATACCACACGCTGACAGTCACTTGGACTTCATGGTTACAGATTTTGTGGACCCCTCCTCAAACAAAGGGGGGCCAAACTCACACTTCCTACCACAGGTAGAAAAAGGTGTAGTGATCCGAGGGTCCCACACAAAGGACGCTGTACTGTCCTCTGGGACAGGTAATTCGGCTATCAGCCAAGCTTTCGATGAAACCTTGGTTCAAGAGCATTTGAATCTAGAACTACTCAGAAATGACATAGTTCTTACAGACTCAAAGAGCACCTCTTCATTCATGAAGTGGGAAGACATACATCACAACGACAGAGACACGCCTGCGACGGCGCCGACAGTTGTGACACACCTGAATTACGCAGAAAGAGGTAAACGTACAGAGATACGTTGGCCGAAACCTGTAAGGTTCCTGTACAAGGTTCCCAATAAACTGCGCGAACAGCTTAAACTAAACAAAGGCATCCTAACTCGTGCCCATGGACGGACGTCCACACCTGTGTGCGTGGTCCCTCATGACCACAGGGGGGTGATGTTAGGCCATGCCCATGTCAAGGACAAAGATTTCAATAACCCCACAAACGACAAAGATCTCGCAAACTCACAGACTTCATGGGAAAATAAGGTCATCCAAGCACAGGATAGTAAATAAACTAAACAGTTTAAACTATACTAGTTGCGAAAAGAAACCGTTCCAACTAGAACTTAGAAACGCTAAGCATAAAACCCACAACAAAAACTAACCTTAACAACCGTTTAAATCTGCAGGATTTAATTGACATCGGTTATAAAGCTAAGAACTGTTTTTCTTGTGTGTGACACGTTGGAATCTGACGACCAGAGTGAGTTTGTTGTAGTGAAACGTTGTTTTCTAGTTGCTTAATTGCTACTTTTGTTGTTATTGAAGTTGTTATTGTTTTCTGAACACTCCCAGCCAAAAGAGGTTTTGATTAATGTTAGTTGAAGACTTAAATGGATTTAACTATGCCAACATGCTGTTCATTTTGTTAAAGATCTCAATCTTTGATGAGTCATTGTAGATTAATACTACTTAAGGTACTATAATCTACACTGATCTCCCAATCATTTAGGTAGAACCGATTCGATCGTTTCTATTCTAGATCTATTCATTTTGATGAGTCTCGCCATAGACTTCAAAATTTATAGGGAATACCAAATCTTGCGTCGTTCGTCTAAAAGACAACAGACATTTAGACCAAACTAGATTTCATTTTTTTATTTTAGTTTAACCTAAACTAAATAATGAATGGAGGAATAGTTTGAAAGAAGAGGCCTTCGTTACAGAAGCCCTCCACATTTCTATAGGTATAGATCCCTATATCTGATTTTTACAGCATTGATCCACCCCTTAATTGGTAATTGTAGCTGATCTAATCCATGATAGCTTACATACCAGGTGCATATAGGTAAGGCTTAATGTAGAATCCCAATCATAAGCCCACCTAAAACCACATAATTGCATGACACATTGAACCAGGGTGGCACCGACTGGAAGCCATCCAGCCTGCAACCTTCGATGTGGGGACCTGCTGATCCAACGTTGGTCTTCAACCTTCATCCAAGGCCCGCCTCCTCTGCTTCAATCGAGGGATCCCCTCTACATGCTGATTAAAATCCATTCTTGCTGATGAAATCAATAACCCCCATCGTTGTGGAAGTACCGTTGTGGATTATAAGACTTTGTTTCCAAGGGATCACAGACTCAGTTTTCCATGGGTTAACAGACTATGTTTTCCAAAGGATTGAAAGCTTACCGCAATGGGATTACCTACGAACAGTATGGAATTTCCAAAAACATTATGGGAGTATAATTTTGAACTTTTTTACTTTTTTTCCACTTGCTAGATTACATAGAGGTCAGAGACATTCGGTGGTATCCTTTCGTGTTGGAACTCATCTCCAAGGACAGGCGATGACTTCCAAAAAGGGGGACTGTAGTGATACAGGCCTTCATGCTTGACCTCCAAGGACACCTCTCTGCATCTCTTTGAAACTCTAAGTGTTACACTTTCTTGAGGCTCTCAAGGAAACAAGTGGACACCATTTTTGTTACAATTATTTTGAATTAATGGACACTAATTAATCAGATTGAACTTTCTTTTTATTGTGTGTTAATTCAGAATTGATCTACAGTACACTTTTTGTCATTTAATGATGATCTGTTACTTGCATGAATTAGACCCTTCTGCTGGTTTATTTCTGCAGAACAAGCAGGTTTTAATATTATGGCACAGTTCAGGGTAAACTTTTAACTTGCAACTTCCTTCTCTGTTTTGTCTGTGAAGTTAGCCATAATATTCTCTGTGTTCACAAGCGGCCATCTGGCCGATTCTGTAAACAGTTTTCCTGTTGTCCGTCAGAGACATTTCTGCCTATCAGATGAAATATCCATCTCTTATTTTGTTAAACCAGCCAATAGTTATTGAGGAGGTGGGGAAGACCCTGCCTCCCATATAAAGATCCACTTCCTATTTTCACTAGAGAGTGTCGAAGGAGAGAACTTGCTACCAACTGGTTTCTCCTCTGGAAAAAGCTGGAAACGTCCCGGTCATTGTGTCAATTAGACCCACGTCTCATTTGGAGTCACGGCCAGGGGCGGAGTGGGACAACTTTTCAGCCCGGGAGTTTAATGGCCAAGAGTGGCCCATTTTTTCACATTTTAAAAATATTAGGCAAAAATGTAGCATATATTTTTTTAATTGCAATACAATCAACAACTTTTTTTTAATTATAATTTTTTTGTTACATTTTGTTACAATTCAGCAAATCAGGTGGAAAAAAAACTAAATTAGTTGACTTAAAAAACAGAAAAAGATAAGTCAATTCTTTGTTGCTCTTTCCATATCAGACTCAAAGATTACTGAAAAACTCAAAACGTAATTTTGTTGGCTTGAACGTTGGCCAGCTGTCATGAGAAGTTTGCACTAAATACAGTGACAAAAAGATAAACCATAAAACTATTTTACATTTAAAATATTAAATTTGAGGCCAGATAAAATGTCAATGAGACCAGATTTGGCCCATGGGCCTCGAGTTTGACATGTGATCTACAGCATCAGTAAGCGCCTAAGAAGTGCACTAGTTTCTGCCACCATATTTGTTACTTTGTCATTGTCAATGGACATAAGAAGTTCTTTCTCTGTGGACATCAGCATAAATGCCTCCAAATGCTCCTGGTTAAGTGTGCTTCATAGTCTATTCTTGATGAACTTGAGAGTAGAGAAGCTTCTTTCACATGCAACCTGACACAATGAAAGGGTCAGCAAATATTTGTATGCCAGCCCTATAACTGGGTAGGCATCTGTGAAAAGGTTATACTGTGTCAATATAAGGTAAACACAGATAACACAGTTTCTGCAAGAAGAACAAGCCCTGCTTTCAAGTTCAATCTCTGGTTCAACTGAGCCCTCCTGGCCACCCTGTTCCATCTCAGTACCTATCCTGACAGTGGACTCTTCCAGAGGGGACTTTTTGAGCCTATCCCACTGGGATGCTAGACTGGACAGCTCTGTGTGTAAAGTACTCACTGTGGCTCTCTCATCAAATCTAAGCAGATTTTTGCTTATTTCTTGAAGTGCTGAGCTCTTGAGTCCTTTAAGCCTCATCTCTGAAAAGTTTTAGGGTCAAGACAAGCAAAATCAGAGACAAGTTTGGCATTGATTGCAATATGTATGCATATGCATGAGTTTATTTTTATTTGTCTATTAAATGTGTTGCTTTAACATTTTTCTGTCTCCTGTTTTCACTTCACCTCATGCATTTCTTACGGTGGCCCTGAGTTGCAAAACACATTAACAAATAAGGCTAAACACTTTAACAAATAGTTCTGAAACAAATTAACAAATTCTGAAACACTTTAACAAATTCTGAAACAAATTAACAAATTCTGAAACAAATTAACATTTTCTGAAACACTTTAACAAATTCTGAAACAAATTAACATTTTCTGAAACACTTTAACAAATTCTGAAACAAATTAACATTTTCTGAAACACTTTAACAAATTCTGAAACAAATTAACATTTTCTGAAACACTTTAACAAATTCTGAAACACTTTAACATTTTCTGAAACAAATTAACATTTTCTGAAACAAATTAACATTTTCTGAAACACTTTAACAAATTCTGAAACAAATTAACATTTTCTGAAACACTTTAACATTTTCTGAAACAAATTAACATTTTCTGAAACACTTTAACAAATTCTGAAACACTTTAACATTTTCTGAAACAAATTAACATTTTCTGAAACAAATACTTTTAACATTTTCTGAAACACTTTAACATTTTCTGAAACAAATTAACATTTTCTGAAACACTTTAACATTTTCTGAAACAAATTAACATTTTCTGAAACACTTTAGCAAACGAGAGAATCACACGGAAAGGGAATGTCCTAACGAGGCTGACCCGGAAGTGACGACCCGGAAGTGATGACCCGGAAGTGATGACATTTCGACCCGAGATGGACAACACGCGAAAACAAACTAAAGAAAAGCGATCTTTACATGCATCCTTCACATTTAAAAGGTAAGTTATGCTGAGGGCGAAACATAAATATATGAAACATGTTTATCGTCATGATCGCGTTTTTTGAGAGACAGCAAGCTCAATTCGTGGCACCGGCATGTCGTACTGACACTTCCTGTGACATGCCACTCTTCCTGTGACATGCCACTGTTTTTGTGACATGCCACAGTTTTTTGTGCCACTAGATGGCAGTGTTTTCAGCATGTCAATGCCTATTTTTACTGACATGTCAGTGTTTTCAGCATGTCCATGCCTATTTTCGCCTAATTACTCATTTATACTGCCTCTTATTAAAATATTGATTCAAAATTTTGCCTAATTACTCATCAAATTACTAATTTATACTGCCTTTTATTAACATATTGATTCAAAATTGTGACTGTATTGCTTTTTAAATCATAGAAAACATTTATTTAAGGGATATTTACTTGTTGTGGGGGACATGTAGTACTGACATGTCAGTGTTTTCAGCATGTCAATGCCTATTTTCGCCTAATTAAATCATAGAAAACATTTATTTAAGGGATATTTACTTGTTGTGGGGGACATGTAGTACTGACATGTCAGTGTTTTCAGCATGTCAATGCCTA
>JBBPBX010035274.1:9010-27921 GCA_038048925.1 Garcialebias charrua
TATATATATATATATATGTGTATATATATATATATATATATATGTATATATATATATATATATATATATATATATATATATATATATATATATATATATATACAGTAGTTATATATATAGTTCTATATATAGTTATATAGTATGTATTTATATAGTTATATATATGCTTATCTGAATATATATGTATTATACAGTATCTGAATATGTATACATAATGTGTGTGTGAATAAATTGCATCTTTGGTTGTATCTTGCTAAACAGTACAGTTTTGTATTCCACCAAAATTATTTAAATATGCTAAACTATACGTTCCTATACATGCAGTTTTAATTGCTGTATGCCTAAAATTTAAATATGTGACAATGGGATTACTATTCAGCGTGTTATGATTGATTAAATGCGCTGATACTTTATTGTGCCTGTCAAATATATAAGGCTGAGTGGAGCGGACGACAGCGCCAAGATGGCTGCCCTAAATCCTGCGCCGGAGCAAGCTATGGGTTATCTAGTATATATATGATATCTATGGTTCAGAGGTTTTACAGACATTGCCTGAACTTGGCACAGTTTGAAACTTGTGCACATTTTGTGGTTTGTTGTTAAAAATTACCAGCACATGCAAATAGTTGAGAGTTGTTACCTGTGACTGTTCTGGGTCAGTAAATTTTATGGCCACTGTTTACACTTTTGTTTTTGTATTTTAAAGGCCTTAAATGTTTTGATTTAATATTTTTTTAATGTTAAAAGCACAAGAGCACCTTTTTAAGTTTAAATTATTTATTCTTCCTTTTTGCTTGAAGTACTTTTTATTTATGTGTGCAATTGATGGTTAAAATAAAATATTTAAGTTTGTTCAAATTTAGTGTTGACATTTTTTTAATCAATTTTGAATCATTTTTTCATTGATTTTGGAGATATCGCGATATATATCGTGTATCGTGATATAGCCAAAAAATATTGCGATATAATATTTTCCTCATATCGCCCAGCCCTACCCCAGACCATCACTGACTGTGGGTACTTGACACTGGACTTCTGGCATTTTCTTCTCCCCAGTCTTCCTCCAGACTCTGGCACCTTGATTTCCAAATGACATGCAAACTTTGCTTTCATCAGAAAAAAGTACTTTGGACCACTGAGCAACAGTCCAGTGCTGCTTCTCTGTAGTCCAGGTCAGGCACTTCTGCCGCCGTTTCTGGTTCAATATTGGCTTGACCTTGGGAATGCGGCACCTGTAGCCCATTTCCTGCACACGCCTGTGCAGGGTGGCTCTGGAATCGGCCCTTCTCCACAGTCTTCCTCAGGGTCCGGTCACCTCTTCTCATTGTGCAGCGTTTTCTGCCACACGTTTCCCTTCCCACAGACTTCCCACTGAGGCACCTTGATACAACACTCTGGGAACAGCCTATTCTTTCAGAAATTTCTTTCTGTGTCTTACCCTCTTGCTTGAGGGTGTCAATGATGGCCTTCTGGACAGCAGTCAGGTCGGCAGTCTTACCCATGATTGCGGTTTTGAGTAATAAACCAGGCTGGGAGTTTTTAAAAGCCTCAGGAATCTTTTGCAGGTATTTAGAGTTAATTTGTTGATTCAGATGATTAGCTTAATAGCTCGTTTAGAGAACCTTTTCATGATATGCTATTTTTTTGAGATAGGAATTTTGGGTTTTCATGAGCTGTATGCCAAAATCATCAGTATTAAAACAATAAAAGACCTGAAATATTTCAGTTGGTGTGCAATGAATCTAAAATATATGAACGTTTCAGTTTTATCATTACATTATGGAAAATAATGACCTTTATCACAATATGCTAATTTTTTGAGAAGTACCTGTAGTCGTCAAGAGCCTAGAGGGCCCTTTAGTGCCCCTCCCTAGCGGCCAAAAGTGGTACTGCCTATTAGCAGTACCACAAGCCTATTCTGCCTCCACATGATTTTATCTTGATCTTAGCTGATATCATTATTGATTTTACTTGATTTTATCACTTGTTTTATTTTATTTATTTTTTAAGCAAGCCTAATCTGCATCCACATGATTTTATCTTTGATCTTAGTCGATATTATTATTGATTTTATTTGATTTTATCACTTGTTTTATTTTGATCTTTGCTTTGTTACACTTTGTAGCACTTTGAGATCTTTATTAATGAAAAGTGCATTATAAATGGAATTCATTATTATTATTATTATTATTACTGCTCCATTTTTTTCAGTCAGAATGAATGGAAACGGTCATATCTCAGCCAAAAATTGGTCTAAAAATATGAGGAAAAAAATCCATAAATATGTCGCTTCGCCGTATAAGTCGCAGGGCATGTAAATTAGGCAAAAAACTGCAACTTATATGCTGAAAAATACAGTACATATATTTGAAAATATTTCTATTTTATTGTTTCGTTTTTTTAAATGTCTTATTCAAGGTAATGTGTTGAGTGGTGGGGCTGTGCCCTAGCACCCTCTATTGGCCAGCTGCCGCTGATTTAATCATATCTCATCTATAGCATATAATTCTTACAATGTTTAATCATACACACATTTTACATTAATTGCAGAAAACATTTTAGCACAAAACATAAACTTGTTAAGAGATAAACAATTGCTGAAGAGGTTTTGGATAAATATTCACTCCTTCAGGTGTTTTGTGCTTTTACTCCTGTCCTAAATCAGTCATGGTCAATATAATTTGGCCTTTTTTCTTTTGAACATTTTTTTTATTTATTTTTTAAAATTTGGATTTTGAATAGTTTAAATTATTTCTTGGTAGATTTATGCATGCCCCATATTCCTTCAGTTTCTTCACGATACATTACACAGATCCATTAGGAATATTTAGGGCATTGAAAATCATTTTGTATCCATCCTCTGACTTGTTCTTTTTAATAATCTTTGCTTTCAGTTCAATTAGAACAGTTACTTTAAAATGTTGTGTATTTATGCAGTCAACTATTTAACTTTTTTTTTTTTATATATATATTTCTATTATGGACTGTGAAAATGGGATTTTACTTTGAAACTGAAAAAGGTTTTATGTTTTATTTTATTTTGAATAAGGCCCACTTTTATTAACCATGACTGTTTTATGACATAAAAAAGCATACAACATCTAAGGTGGTGAATACTTTTTATAGACAATGTATACCGCATATAATGTAAGCAGGGAATGGGCACTTTCTGTGAAAGCTGTTTTATCTAACTATGGACAAAAAAATCATGTGTATATTTTCAACAAACTAAAGTATAATCTTGACCTAATGCAGGTTTACTTTTTGTAAGTTCTTACAAGTTGTACTATTTTGTATGATAACAGTTTTAGTTTATACACTTGATTTAGAAAACTTAATAAAATCAAAATATTATTGGAATACAAACATGCAGGACTAATGAAATCCATTTATTTTTTCAACAATACTCTTTTTTTTTTTTTTTTTCTTCTTCCGGCACTCGGCAAGGCAGGTCGCATATCTTTCTGCTCTTCCCTCCCTAAGTTTTTCCTACTCCCTGCTTGCTTTTCGTCTCGTCTGCGACCCTTCAGCGCTCACTCGAACCAATATGGAATTAATAAATTGGGCTGTTTCTTCAATGGATAAGATTTTTTCCACGAAGCGGACCGTGCCAGGAGAAGCTGTCTGTCCCTCCGACACACACGCGGCTGGATACGTGATGGACTCGTGGGGTCAGTGGCAGCCCATGTGTCTGACCGTCTTAAGTGTCGAAGACGTGGAGGATTTGTGGATTATTGGATTATTGGTAGCAACTGCTCTGTTTTTTGGCGTAAGCGGAGTTGTTTGTTACTGGAAGCTGAGGGAGGCTTCGGCAGCTATCAGCGCGCTGTCGGCACTACCTGATCAGCAAAATTCTCTGAACCGGGCCGTGAGCTCCTCATCCCAGCTGTTGTATGAGCTCAATCGCTCGCTTGGAGCAGTGGTGGACCACCGCGCACCTGCTGTCCGTTTTGGGACTTGTTTACAGCCACCCCGGATCAATCAAGGGACAGATGGAAGTTCATGAAGCGGAGCGGAGCAGAACCACATATTTGGATTTCTTTCGGCCATGAAACAGCACCACAGACTTGAAGGCGGCAGTGGAAAAGAACACTGTGGTCTATTGGATAACAAACAAGAACATTATCTGGCTTCTGCACATGTCCTTGAAAATTAGGCTGTGGGAAGCCATTCTCCTGGAGTGTGGAGCTGAAGAGTCCCCCCCCCTCCCCCTCCCCAGAGATTTCTGTGAAGCCTCAGATAACACCCAGCTGCACATCTGCTGAACTCTGTGTTTGTCTGAAATTACTCACAGACTTATCTCCTTGCCTGCCGTATCTCCATTTGTTATTGTAACTAAATGTGCTTTTGATATGGTTTTTACTGGATCACGCGGTGTCTTGAAGACAAAATGTGATTCATCTTTTTTTAATATCAATGCTGTGAATCCCCGTGTCTCTGCCTGTTTTCCTGCTTTTGACCTTCATCTGGGGACAGATTGGGACTGGCCGCGCTAAGAGCATATCATGTGTTGATAAACATATCATGTGTTGATGAACATGTCATGTGCTTTGTTGAGCTGCAGCTTTTTGCACTCATTCTCTCTCCTGGATGCTGCAACTACATATTTACGTTGTATTAGTGAAAATTGATGCAATGTTAATAAACCTTCTTGATTCTTGATTCTTGATTCTTGATAATCTCTAACTCCTACGCGTAGCTAGAATGTTAAGAGGGGTGATTCCTTTATAAGCAAAGTGGACTCCTAAAATATCAATCCGCCGCCGTGGCTCAAAGGGATCGGCGCTCGGCTTTAAGCTCTACATTTTATCTTGACCCGGGGAAGCGGGTTCGCGTCCCACCTGGTACAAAGTTATTTTANTGTTGTATGAGCTCAATCGCTCGCTTGGAGCAGTGGTGGACCACCGCGCACCTGCTGTCCGTTTTGGGACTTGTTTACAGCCACCCCGGATCAATCAAGGGACAGATGGGAGTTCATGAAGCGGAGCGGAGCAGAACCACATATTTGGATTTCTTTCGGCCATGAAACAGCACCACAGACTTGAAGGCGGCAGTGGAAAAGAACACTGTGGTCTATTGGATAACAAACAAGAACATTATCTGGCTTCTGCACATGTCCTTGAAAAGTAAGCTGTGGGAAGCCATTCTCCTGGAGTGTGGAGCTGAAGAGTCCCCCCCCCTCCCCCTCCCCAGAGATTTCTGTGAAGCCTCAGATAACACCCAGCTGCACATCTGCTGAACTCTGTGTTTGTCTGAAATTACTCACAGACTCTATCTCCTTGCCTGCCGTCTCTCCATTTGTTATTGTAACTAAATGTGCTTTCTGATATGGTTTTTACTGGATCACGCGGTGTCTTGAAGACAAAATGTGATTCATCTTTTTTTAATATCAATGCTGTGAAACCCCGTGTCTCTGCCTGTTTTCCTGCTTTTGACCTTCATCTGGGGACAGATTGGGACTGGCCGCGCTATGAGCATATCATGTGTTGATAAACATATCATGTGTTGATAAACATGTCATGTGCTTTGTTGAGCTGCAGCTTTTTGCACTCATTCTCTCTCCTGGATGCTGCAACTACATATTTACGTTGTATTGGTGAAAATTGATGCAATGTTAATAAACCTTCTTGATTCTTGATTCTTGATTCTTGATTCTAAAAAAAATAATTTGGGACATGCATGTCATCTGGCCTCCATCGGAGCACTTGTCAGCACCCTCCCTGACAACACCATCATCACGTGCACTGTTGACACCACCTTGTTAGGGTTTATTTCTGGAGGTGACAAGACAGCATTCAGAAAGGAGGTTCAGAGGCAACTGGGATGATGTGCTGACAATAATTTGGTCTTCAGTACCCTTAAGACAAAGCTAAATACAGTGAATACTTTTAATTTTTTAATATTTTATTCCATCCATCCATCCATCCATCCATCCATCCATCCATCTCACAAATCCATCCATCTCACAAAGTAACAGTTTGTTAGAAAAATAATTTTCAAAAGCATTTGTTTTTGTCTCTTTTTAAATCTCTGTCAAAGGTATTGAATTACAAATGAGGCAATATATGTCACATCAGACAGTGGGGTTGGATAGTCATTAACATCTCAGAACCAGTCAAGGGTATCAAACCCAAATGGAACTGCCTCCTTTCTTGGTTTTATTGGGCTCTCTTTGAATTAGGTTTGTATGAAAGTAAACAAGATTATCAAATGTTCTAAGCTTTCATGCATAAAAGCAGCTCAGACCCTTCAATTTGTGGTTCAGGCGAGGGAGGAACTGTAAAAGATCACATGCATTTCTTCACACTGGCCTGGACTCTAAATTAGCAATGCATGAAAGTAAAATGCATGGCATGAAATCAGCTACAGCTCCCTTCCTCTGTGATCTGTCTCCCTAGAATTTGTTTTGCATCCAACTGTATTTTCTCGCTGTATTTTTCCATTACAAATGAAGCGGCTGAAAAATGCAGATTAGATCTGTTGTTAGAGATCAGCACCAAAGCGATGTGTATTATAATGAATTACACTCAGTGCAAAGCAGAAACATAATTTCCTTGTACGCTAGACAAAGAAATATGTTGTATGTGATGTCAAATTAATGCAAAATTTCGATTTGTAGCTTTGGGGTGTTTTCAAGTATGAATTTGTTAGAATGCAAAACAGTCTAAAGCAAACTGATCTTTGCCAAATATCAGCCTTATTCGTTTCTTCATCACTCAGTACTCTGAAATAATCTGTGATCTTTTTAACCCCACAATTTTAAAACAGGCATGTTGTGACTTATTTGGTCATGTTTTAAGCTTTTGTAGCAAGGTACAAAAAAGGCATGTATCAATCAAAAAAGTAATTTTTACAGAAGTCTTGAGGGACATTAATACAGCCGGATATTTCTTTTCACACTTTAGCATTTTTCAAGTGTTGTACAAGTTGTAGGATTCCTGGGTTTTGCCCACCCTCTCTTCACAGCTGATTACCTCTTATTCACTCCACCTGCTGCTGCTCTGAGGACTGCCTGACTGTATTTAAAGAGGAACTAAACTCCAAATTAACTTTTTTAATCTGATAAACTCCCTAGAATGTGTGTAAAATGTTGTATAGCACTATGTCTGTTAATTTTCATGTTTTTGTGCGTATTTGTTTAAATCGGCTATACAGGGAGTCCTCAAGTTACAGCGCCCTCGACCTACGGCAACTCGGACATACGAACGTATCATATTTAATAAAAATATGAAATTTAATTTTGTTTTTGTTTAAATGTTTTTAATTTCATGTGTACAGCACTTTGTTGCAGCTGTAGTTGTTTTAAATGGCTTTATAAATAAAGTATAATTATTATTATTATGTTTTATTACAATTTTAAGCGTATTTGCGCAACTTCCGTTCGTTTCCGGAAATGCGTCCGTGTCCGCCATTTTACGGTCCCCAAGTGCGGTCAAGTGAGGTCCACCAATATCGGCTCCTGCCAGCTGGCTTTGGAGGACTCTGTGTCCGATCAGAGGTTGCCTCATATGGATAAATTAGCTGGAAACACTTTGTGAACTCTGTGGACATCTCAGGCCCGGAGCAGCCGCCGCGGGTCGCTTCCACCATGCCATGCCGGATGACGACACCAGCTCATGGGCTGGGCTAACCACGCAGCTAATGCAGGAGCTAACGAGGGCTGCTAATGCCGGAGCTGCGGGAGCTGAAGCTGCGGATTACTCGATGCAGCCCGACAACACCAGCTCATGGCCTGGGCTAACCACGCAGCTAATGTAGGAGCTAACGAGTGCTACTAATGCCGGAGCCGCGGATCGCTCAATGCCGCCCATCGCTCAATGCCGCCCGACAACAGCAGTTCATGGGCTGGGCTAACCAGGCAGCTAATGCAGGAGCTAACGAGTGCTGCTAATGGCGGGGCCTAACATCAGCTAACGCAGAGCAGCTTGTTTTGGATGGACGAACATCGCGGAGAAACGGCTTTAAGTTATAAAAAAAATTTCTGGCTCCAAATGTATGAAGTTAACAAGCTAACAGTCCTTCTTGTAAACAGTTTGGACTGCGTGTGCGCGTGTGGAGCGGAACGAAGCAGTGGAGCTAGGACGTGCAAGAGCTAATGCTAAAAGATGAAGGAAGGCTTTGACCAGCTCAAAGTAAGAAATTATATTTTTTATTTTTTCATTTATTTAGTCCGATTTTTTATTTTTTCATTTATTTAGTCCGGTAGGACTGGAAAGCACCTTGCATGGTAGTCTGCCGCCACCGGTTTATGAATGTGTGTAGCATTCAATATATGTGTAGCACTTTGAGATTTTCAGTAATGAAAAGTGCGTTATAAATTGAATTAATTATTATTATTATTATTATTTACATGTGTTACTGTACATGTAATTACTGTATGCACTAGGTGTGTTAGGTGTGTTAGGATAGGCGAAGTGCTTGGTAACTGTACAGTAAAATACATATACGTGCAGGCAGTGGCAGCTCGGGTGGGCTCTGACTTACGGCAAAATCGACCTACGAACGGTCCTTAGGCCTGGAACTCGTTCGTAAGTCGGGGACTTCCTGTATCTGGTCTAAAAACGTGTTCACGGTAACCCTATGGGTTGAACAGAGGAATTGCACCTTAATGTTCTTATTGGTCAAGGACTGTTCACTCCGACGTGTCTTGTACACTCTGACGTCACAAACGTGGTTCAAGCAGAGCCAATCCCCTGCAGAGATGAGAAGGTCCACACTGCAGTTCATACCTTATATGGAAGTGGTACATTGCACTCCGGAAAAGCTTTGCAGCAAAGCATAATATAGTTTTCGGAATGGCACTAGTTATTTGTATACTGTATTTTAACTTATGTATTGTATGAATACTTTCCACTTCATCGAAACTATTTGGTTGTATTTGTTTTCTTATTGTGCAATGGACAAGTAATGCATGCATGCCAAGATGGGGCAGTGGTGTAGGAGTGGGTTTGGGATCCGACAGACCCAGGTTCGATCCCCGGTAGCGGCATACCTTGTAGTATTATTTTCATTTTTTTCCCCTAAAGCCTTTTGTTTTAGATAGATCAGGTGGGAATAGATAAATACATCTACATATTTATTCTTTGTTGTTGCTTGCTGTAAGTGGTTTGCTAGAGTTTTAGTTTGTTTTAGTTTGTTGCTAGAGGGGGCGTGAACGCAGCACAACCACCCACCTCCTCACCTCCTTGTCTCTCGACACTCCCATTTTCATGAGGTTTTTGAATCTGGTCTGGGGGCGTAGCTACCGTTTCACAGTGGGTTGAGTACCTCTTTAAACTCCTTCCAGACACCTCTTCAGCACTGGGACAGAAACTGCCAACTAATGTACAACCAACCAACCTTTTATTGCAGCTGGTTCCCTTATCAGTCAGTCCACTCAGTGCAACATATGACTATGGGAATTGCGCCCCCACGCGCTTCACCTGAAGTAATACAATCACGCCTTTTAAAGGTAGGTGGGCATCAGCATCAGCAAGGAGGCCCCGCCCTCTTTGCATAAGAAAGGGCTAACGCTTCATCCTCATCCTCTTTTGCCCTTCATCTCGCTTCACACCTGAACTTTGTAGGACTCTCTGTGACTGGATCGCTCGACTGGAGGTGAGCACGCTCCCTGCCCAGAGCGTTACAGAGGACTTCCCTGTGAGCACTCGCGTTAGCGGAGGCTAACCTAGTGTCGTCGACTTTAACTTTCAACATTTTTTCTTCTGCTCTTTTTGCAGCTCAGTTAGTGGAAGCCAACTGCGCCACATGCTACCTAGTTAGCTAATGAACTAACAGGCTAACCAACACAAGCAGCTTAGCGAGAACTTCTTCGGACCACGTTTCGCCAACGGCTAACCAGCTACTACTCGACGTCTCCTCAGCCATGGCTCCGGAGAAGAGCAAGAGGAAGTCGAACAACTCCACCAAAAACAGCAGGCTCCCGAGCCTGCACCAGTGGATGTGGCTATTCCCTTTCAACAGTGGACACCCACGAGGCCTGTTCGGTCTGCTTAGGGATGCTACATGCGGAAACAGCGTTGGAATCCCCCGAGTCCTGCCCTCACTGCAACCAGCTGCGTGAAGCCGTGAGACAGAGGCGCATGGATTTTGTGGTCAAAGCCATGGGCGCCTCCACTGCGGCGCGGGAACCGCTCCTTACCGAAACGCTCACTCCCACTGCGGAGCTCGAGGCTGTCAGGCTGGAGGACAACGGTCATGCCGACTGGGTAGAAAGCATGGACATGGTGGCCTCCATCGGGGACACCACAACCAAGTTCAACACGAGGGACTTGTTATGAGTAGATGGGCTCTCGCTAACAGCCTCGGGCGAGCTAACTGATGACGAAGCTGAGAACAAGGACAGAGAATACGAGGACTTCTCCCAAAACCCCGCGGCAGGTCAACCAGAGACTGATGTGTCTGTCCCCGCTCTGTTCGAGCTGTGTCGCAGAGCAACGGACGCACTACGGATTAATTGGCCAGAACCCCCTTCTCGACAACAGGTAACGAGGTTGACGGGGAACTTCTGGTTAGTCAAGCAGCAGTCGGACACGAGGCACAGGATGCCTATTTTTCCCGACTTCCAGACGGAACTGACACGAACATGGGCTGAACCCAGGGCGCCACGACTTTGCCTCTCTCCCAATTTCTGGACGTTGCCGGCATGGAAGCGGCGGGCATGGCAGTGGTGGACATGGCCAACATCCCCCAGATGGAAGACACGTTGGTGGCCCATTTAGCCCCCAAGACTTCGGGCTCTAGACCAACACTGCCTAGCAAGGCCTGTCGCGTATCAGCCTCTCAGCTCGAGAAGTGCTACCGCGTACAAGGCCTTGCGGTCCGCGCCATGAACGCTTCAGCAATGATGTAAGCCTCTTCTTCTTCTTTCAGCTTTTCCCTTTTCAGGGGTCGCCACAGCGAGTCATCCTCCTCCACCTCACTCTGTCCTCTCCATCCTCTGTCCTCATTCCAACTATCTTCATGTCCTCTCTAACTGCATCCATATATCTCCTCTTTAGCCTCCCTCTTTGTCTTCTTCCTGGCAGCTGCATTT
Organism: Garcialebias charrua; assembly: GCA_038048925.1. Classification (NCBI taxonomy): domain Eukaryota; kingdom Metazoa; phylum Chordata; class Actinopteri; order Cyprinodontiformes; family Rivulidae; genus Garcialebias; species Garcialebias charrua. The sequence continues at coordinate 20,046 of JBBPBX010035274.1, forward strand.
CTAACATCCTTCTACCAATATACCCACTGTCCCTCCTCTGGACATGTCCAAACCATCTCAGTCTGGCCTCTCTAACTTTATCTCCCAGTTGTTCAACATGCGCTGTACCTCTGATGATTTCATTCCTGATCTTATCCATCCTTGTCACTCCTAAGGAGAACCTCAGCATCTTCATTTCTCCCACTTCTAGTTCTTTCTCCTGTCTTTTTTGTCAATGACACCGTCTCGAGACCATACAATATAGCTGGTCGCACCACTGTCTAGTAAACTTTTCCTTTGACCTTTGCTGACACCTTTTTGTCACAAATCACTCATGAAACTTTTCTTTATCCACTCCATCCTGCCTGGACTCTCTTTTTCACCTCTTTACCACATTTCCCATTTTCCTGGACAGTGGACCCCAAGTACTTGAAGTCCTGCACCTTTGTGACCTCTGCTCCTTGTAGCCTCACTGTTCCACTGGCCTCCCTCTCATTCACACACATGTACTCTGTCTTACTACGGCTGACTTTCATTCCTCTTCTTTCAAGTGCATACCTCCACCTCTCCAAGTTGTCTTCCACCTGTTCCCTATTCTCACCACAGATCACAATGTCATCTGCAAACATCATAGTCCATGGGGATTCCTGCCTGACCTCATCTGTTAGTCGGTCCATCACCAGAACAAACAAGAAGGGGCTCAGAGCCGATCCTTGATGCACTCCCACCGCCACCTTGAAGCTATCTGTCACTCCTACAGCACATCTCACCACTGTCCTGCTGTCCTCATACATGTCCTGTACCAGTCTAACATACTTATCTGCCACTCCAGATTTCCTCATGCAATACCACACCTCTTCTCTTGGCACCCTGTCATATGCTTTTTCTAAATCCACAAACACACAATGGAGTTCTTTCTGACCCTCTCTGTACTTCTCTATCAACATCCTCAAAGCAAAGATGGCATCTGTGGTGCTCTTTCTTGGCATGAAACCATACTGCTGCTCACAGATAGTCACCTCTTGTCTAAGCCTTCCTTCCACAACTCTCTCCCAGATCTTCATTGTGTGGCTCATCAACTTAATTCCCCTGTAGTTGCTACAACTCTGTACATCACCCTTGTTCTTAAAAATGGGAACCAGCACACTTCTTCTCCATTCTTCAGGCATTTTCTCACCCTCAAATATTCCATTAAATATTTGAGTCAAAAACCTCACTGCCATCTCTCCAAGGCATTTCCAAACCTCCACTGGTATGTCATCAGGTCCTACTGCCTTCCCCTTCTTCATTCTTTTCAGAGCTTTCCGGACTTCACCCTCACTAATTTTTCCCACTTCCTGGTCCACAGTTTCTATTACCTCCACTCTTCTTTCTCTTTCATTCTCTTCATTCATTACAGGGTATCCGCGGGGTTGTAAAAGGTAGTAAAAGGTAGTAAATGAAATTAACACGAATTAAGGCCATTAAAAAGTATTAAAAAGTAATAAACGTCATCTGACGAGGTATTAATTTTTTTTAAACCTACACAACTATATTTTTCCCTTTCTGTCGTCTAAAAAAAGGTCTGTGAATTTATTTATCTTTTCTAATTTTATGTTCCAAGTAGGACCTTAGCTAAAACAAAGACGTCATATCGTCAGTCAGTGTGCGCGCGCACCTACAGCTGGCCGAGGCTGATCATGTCTGTAAAAAGAAACAGGAAAGAGGAGCGCGACTTTATCTTTCTTCCGACATTTAACAAGAAATTTTGCTTGTTAGCTCGAAATTGTAGCAAAAGGTGTGTCTCAGTCTAACGTTTTCTTAATAAATGTACTTTAATGGTTAAATCGGCTTTATTTAAAAAAAGAAGTGTCGCTGCCTGTGTGCACCGTGATCGCTCAGCTGTGAAAACAGGAAAAAGGAGCGCGGCTCGTTTCGCCGTCATTTAACAAGAAAAGTACCTAAACAATTCTTTGTTAGCTCGAAATTATAGCAAAAGGTGTGTCTCAGTCTAACGTTTTATTAATAAATGCACTTTAATGGTCAAATTAGCTGCATTTCGCCGGGGCGGTGCAGCCAGCTGTTGGATTAAAGCAGTGAGCAGAGAGGTGGGGAGAGTATGGCAGGCCGATTGGGTCATTAATAGCTAGTGAAGATTCTCAGTCATCCAGGACATGGTGAATTCTAAAAAGTGCAATAAAAAAACAAAGTATAGTATAATAGTATAATAAATAGTATAATAAATAAAGTCCAGTTGTTTTTGTCTTGAACTTTTTTTAATTTGTCATTAAAGGCACGTTTTCCTATTACATGATACAACAGCCAACAGCATGCCATACACTATTACTACTATGGGGCCATCAGTTGGTTTTTTTTCAGTCAGAATGAATAGAAACGGTCATATTTCAGTCAAATGGTTTATAAATATGGGAAAAAATCTATAAATATGTCACTTCGTCCTATAAGTTGCAAGGCATGTAAATTATGCAAAAAACTGCAATTTACAGGATGAAAAATACAGTAGTTATCATTTTTCTCCCTCTCTTTTTGAATTATGCATGTGTTCAGTGTTGAATTATTTTAACTAAACTGTTCTGTTTTCAAGTTTACAGTTTTTTGTTTGCCATTAGAGATATGTTATGTGTGGGAACAATTAAACTTTTTCTCTTGGGTTAGATTTAAATAACAAGTAGGTCAGTGCTTTTATTGAGGCAAGAAGCAAATTGATGTACTGTATCCAGTAATTGTTATAAAACTACATTTACTACCAAAGTTTAGGAAGAAAATGACAGTAATCTTATCACTTTACAATTAGTTGCATGGAACTGAAATACAACAGGTTGCCGCTACGGTTACAGCTCGGTGCCGTGATGGTATTAAAAAATATTTTGATGGTATTAAAAAGGTATTAAAAGGTATTAAATTCAACTCTGGAATTTCTGCATATACCCTGCATTAGCTCCTCAAAGTAATCCTTCCATCTTCCCATCACACTCTCCTCACTTGTTAGAACATTCCCATTCCCATATTTAATAAGCCTAACCTGCTGCACATCCTTTCCAGCCTGATCCCTCTGTCTTGCCAATCGGTACAAGTCCTTCTCGCCCTCTTTAGTGTCCAGTCTCCCATATAACTCATTGTACGCCCTCTGCTTTGCCTTAGCTACTTCCCTCTTTGCTCTATGTCCCATCTCCTTATATTCCTGTCTCCGCTCTTCAGTCCTCTCACAGTCATATTTCTTCTTGGCTAATCTCTTTCTTTGAATGGCGTCCTGCACTTCACTATTCCACCACCAGGTTTCCTTATCTTCCATTCTTTGTCCAGATGACACACCAAGTACCTTCCTACCTGTCTCTCTAATTACTGTTGCTGTAGTAGCCCAGTCACTTGGAAGCTCTTTCTTACCACCCAGAGCCTTTAACAGCTCGTCTCTGAATTTCTCACAACATTCTTCCTTCTTTAGCTTCCACCATTTGGTCTTCTTCTCTGGTTTTACTCTTTTTCTCTTCTTCGCAACAACAGTCATTCTACACACAACCATCCGATGCTGTCTGGCCACGCTCTCCCCTGCTACAACCTTACAGTCTCCAATCTCTCTCAGGTTTCCTCTTCTACACAGAATGTAGTCGACTTGTGTACTCCTTCCTCCACTCTTATAGGTCACTCTATGTTCCTCCCTCTTTTGGAAATAGGTATTGACTATAGCCATTTCCATTCTCTTGGCAAAATCCACCACCATCTGTCCTTCCTGGTTTCTTTCCTTGACACCAAACCTACCCATCACTTCCTCATCCCCTCTGTTTCCTTCACCAACATGTCCATTCAGGTCTGCTCCAATCACCACTCTTTCCTCCCTGGGAATACTCTCTATCACTTCATCCAAATCTTTCCAAAATTTATCTTTCTCCTCCCCATCACATCCAACCTGTGGAGCATAACCACTTACTATGTTTAGCATCAGACCTTCTACTTCTACCTTTAGACACATCACCCTATCTGACACTCTCTTCACCTCTACTACATTCTTTGCCAACTCCTCCTTCAGGACCACCCCTACTCCATTTCTCTTTCTATCCACACCATGGTAAAACAGTTTAAACCCTGCTCCAATACTGTGAGCCTTGCTGCCCTTCCACTTGGTCTCTTGGACACATAAAACATCTACCTTTCTTCTCTGCATCATGTCAGCCAGCTCTCTACCTTTGCCTGTCATTGTCCCCACATTTAGAGTTGCAACCCTCAGTCCTACATTCTTCACTTTCCTCCTCTCCCTCTGTCTCCTGACACGTTTTCCTCCTCGGCGTCTTCGACTAACAGTAGTACAATTTCCGCCGGCACCCTGTTTGTCAACAGCACCGGTGGCGGACGTTGTTAACCCGGGCCTCGACCGATCTGGTATGGTTTCACTTTGATGAACTCGCATTATGGTTTTGGCAAGTGTTTTACATCGGATGCCATTCCTGACACAACCCTCACCATTTACCCGGGCTTGGGACCGGCACAAGAGATACAATGGCTTGTGCTCCCTAGTGGCTGGCTGTTTTGTTTTATTATATTGTTTTTTGGTATTGCCTGGTTATAATCTTGTTTTTCTTTGTGCTTTTCTTAGGCTCCTGTCTGACCTCCAAATGCTAATGTTGCTAGCAATGAGGACCCCACAAGGATGTGTACTGAGCCCCCTTCTATTCACCCTGCTAACACACGACTGCACACCATCATACAGCTCCAACCACTTCATCAAGTTTGCGGACGACACAACAGTGGTGGGTCTCATCAGCAACAACGATGAGACGGACTACAGGAACGAGGTGAGCCGCTTGGCCTTGTGGTACGGACACAACAATCTCACTCTCAACGTGGAGAAGACAAAGGAGATTGTCGTGGACTTCAGGAAGAGGGATGCCCAACATGCCCCTCTGACCATCAACAGCACCGCAGTGGAGAGAGTAGACAGCACCAAGTTCCTGGGAGTGCACGTCTCAAAGGACCTGTCCTGGAGCAGGAACACTGCAGCACTGGCCAAGAAGGCTCACCAGCGTCTCTACTTTCTCCGCAAGCTGAAAAGGGCTGGAGCTTCAACCCCCATCATGTGCACCTTCTACAGAGGTGCCATAGAAAGTGTCCTGACCAGCTGCATCACTGTGTGGTTTGGTGCATGTACTGCATCCTGCCGCAAGAGCCTCCAGCGCATCATGAGAGCAGCTGAGAAGATCGTCGGCACCTCCTTCCCCTCACTGCAGGACTTACACAGCAAACGCCTCACTCGGAAAGCCCACTGCATGGCAGGTGATCCCACACACCCACTACACAGCTGCTTTAGACTGTTGCCTTCAGGGAGGAGACTGAGGAGTCTCCAGGCTCGAACCAGCAGACTGAGAGACAGCTCTGTTCATCAGGCAGTAAGGATGCTAAACACTCTGCCTGCTCTGCCTCCCCTCCCATTTGAACTGCCTTAACACAAAAAACTTTCTCACACATTACCACACAACACAAAGATTTTAACACTGGTCCCTGTGTCATCAAACGGGTTATTCACTAAACTCTCAGTCATGTGCTCATTCAGTTTGCACTACTTCTCATATTTGCACTGTTTGTATTACATTACTGCCTATAGTCATACTACTGTTTATATTCACTGTTTACATTAATACTGTTTACATTTATTACTACTGTTTACATTTACACTACTTTTATATCTACACTACTGCTGATACATATACAGTATTCTCTGACTAGCCTTATTTAAGGATGCCCAATGTGCCTTACTGCATATGCCACTTTGCCTCTATACCAACATCAACTACCTCATACATATACTGTGTACATTAACTCATATGCTGCTTTGCCACTCTTTGCAAATGTCAATGCTAGAACCTTCAGTTTATTTTATAGATACACTTTATATACTTTTTATACTACTATGCAATAACTCAGGACAGTATTACACTTTTATCATTTCATTTTATGCTTATGTTCATTAAATGTTTAGTGTTTTCGTGTTGGTGTAACTGTCAGGACAGTGTTACACTTTTACTATTTTATGCTTATGTTTATTAAATGTTTTAGTGTTTTAGTGTTTAAATGGTTACTTTTGCACCGAGGGACTGAGAGAGAAATGCAATTTCAATCCTGTTTATGTCCTGTACATATTGCAGTTCTGACAATAAAAGTTGACTTTGAAACCTCACATCTTCCACAAAGTGCTAAGGTGAATCTCTGCCACAGACAGTCCTGCATTTGGAGATTCATCACAGATGAGTGAGGACGTCGCTTTCCTCTGCTGTGACTGACTCTTAAAATGACTGAAAGACACTGAAACTGTCATACAGAAGCAGATCATGGTATTTATGATGCATACCTCTGGTAATTGTAGTTTCTTTTATTATTAAGGTTGTTATGTTATCATTGTTATCAATTTTAACTTTTTAACATTTTTGAATTTGTTTTGCTCATGAATAAACAGTTTTTAAGCAACAACTTATGTGGATATTTTGTGTGTGCTCTATTTAGACCTGTTGTACATATCTGTATTGCGGGTTTGAACCAGATCTGGGCCGCGTTTTGAGATTCGACTTACTCTACTGGGCCGGACCTGGGCCAAATCCGCCTAAAAATGAAATGAGGATGCCGCATCTGGGCCAAATTTGCCTAAAAACTAAACAAGGATTCCGTATCTGGGCCACATTTGGGCCGAATGCAGTAGTTTTGTAGCACTTCTGGCCCACCTCCGGCCCAGATCCAATCCAGATCCGCAATCCACATCTGGGCCAGTTTTGGCCCGTTGGACAAAAAGACACCGGGCCGGATCCATTTTACAAATGCGGGCCAAATGTTTTCATACATTTGGCCCAGATCCGGCCCACATAACTTTTGCTGTGTGGGGAACCTGTCTCAAACCCTTCCAAATTTTGCCTACAACTTGTCTCAAAAGCACTAGAGCTGTTATAGTTTTATTTAACTTTTGCACAAGGAGCTCTCCTCTAATAGAAAACACAAGACTATAATATAGTCCTGAATGTCCAGATCTAAAAACCAATAATAATAAGCTAGAACTGTGAGCAGTTGGGGTCCAAGCCATTTAACACATGCCAACTCTAGTTAATCTCATCCCCAAACTCCTACAGCCTTATGTACACAACAGACTTAAAATTTTATGAGGTATTGGGGACCTATAGCTTTTTTTTGCCCAAGCCTTACCTATCTTTCTTCATCTTTAAACTTTTCCATTTTCATGGGTCTTCACAGCAAACCATACTTCTCCATCTCACTCTGTTTTCTGTGTCCTCTGTTCTCGCTCCAACGGCCGTACCTCCATGTCTTTACTAACTGCATCCATATTTCTCTCAAAATTACAGTTGTGTAAACAGAGCCTTAGGAAACACTTGCATAGGAATCATGTGTGCACTACTGGCAGCTACAGACAATATTTTTTACTGCTCTCGTGCATGTAGACAAACAAACAGCTGTATGATATTTTGTCATTTACTATCTGGGAACCCTGCCTTTCAGAGAAAGTACAAAGAATCAATGAGCACAGTGATATTTGTGGAAACGTGTTATTTTCTTGTTGCGTCGCCAAATAGAAAAACACTAACTTATTGTATGATCATTCGCTTGCAAACAGGGCTTGTTGTGATTGAGTGAAATTTGCTCATTAACACATTTTGTCAAGCTGTTAGCTTTATTCCATCATGAGACTTTTCTTGATTTTCTGAATAAAGATTGCTTTGACTGCTGTCTCTGGCAGCCAAAACTAATGTGTACTCCACACAACCACACTTAAAAAGACTTTGCACCATCCATCCATCCATCCATCCATCATCCATCCACCCATCATCTTTGCCCGCTTCTTTCTTTTTGGGTCGCGTGGGTCCCTGGATGCCCATGTCCAGCCATCAATGTGTAAGAGGTGGGGGTG